>JAMZAV010005702.1:0-39303 GCA_024449915.1 Sweltsa coloradensis
TTTTTAAGTTTATTTTTTTTAAGATACAATATCAACAATACGTAGTAAAATTATACCTTAAATGAAAAATCTCTACTAGTTGTAATGTGCGTACCCAGGTAATGTCAACTTGTCAAGTGTGACAATATTACGATTGACAAGAAAACTCTTGTAGGGCAAAAAAACATTTAAAAAAACGTCAATCTCAATATCTATTATCTTTTATCTAAACAAATTTATCAAGATAATTACTTTGCATATCTTATCTTTTATCTAGATAATTTTCTTCACTATCTTCTTTCTTAACTAGATTACTTTTTTAAGAATTATCTTTATCTTTATCTAGATAAAAAAATAAAGTATCTAGTCAAAAGACTGCTGATAACACAATCCTCATTATAATCTCCGTCTCGCGCAAGATTGTGCGTGTGGACCACAAATTAAATTGTTTACTCTTTTATTAAAATAATCATATATAATCATCAATAATTAACGTTGTCGTAGAAAACCATTTAGTGAACGTGTAATTTGTTGGAATTTAAGAACTCGTTAATGGGCTTCTATTCATCAAAGTCAGGACTATGCCCAACGGCGAATACACACTCAAAATGATAAAACTGTGAATTAAGATTAGTTTGATTTATAAATTAGATATAAATGAGAATCACCGAAATCGTTACTATTAGTAGTATAATCTATTTTCTAACAACTACTTAACTAATTTTTATTTATTTGAAAGACTAATCGACACATTTTGAAGAGTGATGTAGGCATTAGAAAACAAATATTAATGACATACTACAAAGTACCAAAATACATTACACAACAATCTAAATGGGTCTATTAAGAAGGTGCACAAATGCACAATGTTTGACAAAGTACACAATTAATATAAAAGTATGGCGAATATAATATTCTTCAATTCAAATAATAGAAGAAAATGCGATTTTAGTAAGTTGGTTATTTAAAAATTGTATTCACAATTTATTATTGTACTTTTGGGAATCAGTGCAATTCACTAAGCTAGAAGTAGAACAAATCATTTTAATTTTTATACAAATCTGGATTTTTCATAAAGGCTGAATGTCAAACACTGAATAGATATTAAAAATCATTAACAAGAATAATATTTAAGAAAAAAGCGAATGTGGCACCTATTGTGTGTTATTGGATGAGCGTAGCGAAGATTCCATTTTCACTACACTGGAGAAAAAAATCCGGAATGTTTTTTTTTTCGTTTTCTTGTATTTTTGTCTGTTTGTTAGCACGATGCCGGCTAAACCGATACTCCGATTGCGATTAAATTTTATGGAGGCCTTCGAAATCTCTGAACTTAGAACTTCCACGATTTTGAGCGCAATCGGAAAATTATTTCTTATGAAAATCGCAATTTTACGATTTTTTTTTTTTTATTAAAAAAATCAACTTATAACACCTACATGCTTTGTCCGATTGTAATTTTTTCACAGAACCTTAATTTTACTAGGAAAACGCTTAAGTCTCGCCGCGTTGTTGGATGAGCGTATATGGTGCATTGACACGCCATGTCTTACGCGGATTTTCTGTTGTTCTGTGAAAAAATCATTACTAAGTCGAAGATTTTTTTTTAATTAAATTAAATTATATAAAAAATTAACCTAATTTTTATAATTAAATTAAATAAAATAAAAAATTAACTTAATTGTTTTAATTAATCGTAATTTTTAAAAAGAAAAAATCGTAAAATTGCAATTTGCATAAGAAATAATTATTCGATTGCGCTCAAATTTAACACGAATATATAAATTCATGAAATTAAGGTTCTGTAAAAAAATCATTACAATAGGATAAAGCATGTAGGTGTTATAAGTCAAAGAATTGTTTTTAAAAAGAAAAAAAACATAAAATTTTGATTTTTATGAGAAATAATTTTTCGATTACGCTCAAAAACGTGGCAGTTCTAAGTTCAGAGATTTCGAAGGTCTCCATAAAATTTCATTGCAATCGGAGTATCGGTTTAGCCGGAATCGTGTTAACAAACACACAAAAATACAGAAAGAAAGAAAGAAAGAAAGAAAGAAAGAAAAAAAACATTCCGGATTTTTTTCTCCAGTGTAGTGAAATGGAATCTTCGCTCTGCTCGCTACGCTCGCTACGCTCATCCAATGAATTGATATATTCGTGTAAAATTTGAGAGTTATCAAAAAAATATTTTTTTACGAAAATCGCAATTTTACGACTTTTTTCGATTTTTATAATTTCTTCGACTTATAACACCTACATGCTTCCTCCGATTGTAATGATTTTGTCACATAACATTAATTTTATGAATTAATATATTCGTGTGAAATTTGAACGTAATCGTAAAATTATTTCTCATGAAAATCTCTATTTTACGCTTTTTTTCGTTTTAAAAAATTACGCTCATCCAACAACGCGCCTGAAAAAGCGTTTGCGAAGCTTCCTAGTTCATTTATTTGTTTACCTATATTGTGCCCCAGCGCGTTTTATTATCCCTTGGACCTTTTGAAAAAATTGTGTGTCTCAACAATATAAGAAACTTATTTTACCTTTTGAGAACATTTTCATAGAATGTAAATTAATAAAAAATATTATTATTATTATTATTATTATTATTATTATTATTATTATTATATTATGTGAAGCAGTCCTTCACACGAGCAGTCTGCTCATGAAGGCAACTTGCTTGTTTGATATTGTTAAATGTATTGTGTGTGTTTAATCAAATAAATTGAATTGAATTGAATTGAATTATTATTTTATTATTATTATTATTATTATTATTATTATTATTATTATTATTATTATTATTATTATTATTATTATTATTATTATTATTATTATTTATCATTATTATTATTATTATATTATATTACAGATATGATACATGCAATTTGACGGTTAACAGTTCAAGAAAATATTAAATAGCATATTATTCTGTTAACTTTTGTTTCACAAAAATTCAACCAATTATTTGGAAGAAATAATAGGTTTGTACCCTTGTCTCTGCTATTTCCACCTTTTTCTCTTTGCTATAGGTGGTGGCAACAGCTGCTTTTGACCTATTGACAACTCTCTACCTGTTCGCCGAGGAGGTATTTTCGAGGCGGAAATTTCACTTACAAGTAAAGTGTTGAATTAAAGGAATATATTTCATTTAGACAAATGATTAAGCAAAGCAACAGAAAAATATTGTTTTCACCATTATCCGAAAAAAAATTCCCAATGTTGATAGGTTTCGAGCTAGTTCCAATCAGCAAATATCTCCCATAAAAATTAACATGGGAACGCCACTTCCCCCGTGATAAATGATGTAAATGATATTTGTTTTGTTTTTTGTAATTTGAGCAAGTCGTTCGGTTAAAATATGCTGAAAAGTTATAACCAAGAGAAGCTGGTAGTTCGGAACGCATATTTTTGCGTGTTTGAGTGTATATTTATGCACAGTTTTCATTTGCAAACTACCAGCATCTGTAGGGGAATCTATGATTACCTAGATTTAACCTAAAATGTATAGAATTTGCTAACACATAACATAGAAGAAAATGTTAAATGTAAATAAAAAATGAATATTTTACCATAATTTAAAAAAATAATTTGCACGATCAAATAAATTAAAATACAAAAGTTGGACATTCAAGCTTGGTGCCAAACTAGGTGAGGTCACTCAGTTTGAATAATATTATATTTTATCAAAAAATATATTTTATGCATGTTATTAGTTATAACAGAAAATATATTAGGGTTTCCCCAAATTTGCCATTTTCGAGTTAAGTCCCTTTGGCAAAAATCTCTCATGGGAAATAACATTGCGGACATCTTTATGTTCCGTGACTTTGTAGTACTTTGTTTTCGTTAGCAATTGTTGACGTACCCGAATATATTTTTTTCTGCGTATTATTACACATGTTTATTGTTTTAGTTATTTTCTTGTTGTGTTTGTATGTTGTAGTATAAGTTGTATTTTGTTTTGTTGATTACAAAGTAGTAGTTTCGGAGTGCATATCTTTGCTCGTTTAGATTGTATACATTTGTGCATAGTTTCTAGACATAAATTTGTTAATAGCCGTTATAGATTAGTGCTATGCTCCAGTAACCAAATTATCAACTAAATCATCTACTTAGATCTACAATGCACCAACAATCCAGATGTTATGGAGTTATCAGTCTTGGGAGCTAAGGATTCAAGCACCCAACCGGTAGGGCCTAATTGGGAAACCTAATTTCGATATAACCAGCTGAGATGGATAAAGCAAATTTTATAAATTGACCAAAATGAAAATTTTCACAAATTCTAAGACAAAAAATATAAAAATTAAAAAATTAAGAAAACAGTTGTAACATAAAAATGTTTTGAGTTTTAAGATTTTGTAGAATAAGCTCCGAGGTGAAAGACCCTATAAAACTTGAATGCGATATTTGCATATTAAAACTAAATTAACTAAATTAGATCTTTTAAATTCGGAAGTACCGGTATCATAAAATTAAATCCCAGAAGAGACCCAGAGATGGTGTAAGTGAATGTATAGGTAACTAAGCCACGAATTATTTAATAACATTTATTTAAGACAATAATGAAAATAAATACAACTGAATGAATGAGCATGGGCAACAATGAACATGATAGGATTTTTTACTACAATGAATCATCTTTGAAATTTCCATTCGAATGGAAAAATGAAAGAAGTCATCAAAACAAACGGCTGATTTCACTTCAGCTTAATAATGGTTGTTGTAACCAAGTCCTTGTCCAAGACCTTGTCCGTATCCTTGACCTTGGCTGTGTCCGAGGTTGACGGAAGAGTAGGCAACAGCTGGCTGGTGGGATTGGATGGCGATGGGAGCATGCGCATATTGGACAACAGGCTGGACGTGCTTCACGGGAACGGCGACAGGGTGCGCGGCGTGTCCCTCCTTGGTGACGACGGCGTTGAATCCGTTCTGATCATCAGCGGTGTAGTGGACAATACGACGGGTACCGTCGGCCTCGACCAGGCTGTAGAATCCTTGCACGTGGTCACCATCGCGGGACTGCGGAATAATTGGTTTAATAATTAAAAAACTCAATGAATGACTTCACATAATTGTTCGATAACATTTTTGTTGCTTCAAAATTGTGACCTTCATTAAATTCTATATCTATTGGTAATATTGATTGAAATTTTATAGTTCATTTTTGCACTGTGTATTTTTTTTAAATTAATACAACTATATATTTTAAAACACATAAATTTGAAGAATACACATAATATAAAACTAACTATCTAACCTACATAACTTGCATAAATATGCATGATTTAACCATCACGATTAGTGCACTTTCATATGATATGCTATGTCCTACATTAATCGATCAAGTGAACAACTTCGGGGCCTACATTCAAAATATTTAATAAACTTTAATTTGTTTCAGCTAGACACAATTTAAAAAACCACGATTACTATTGCAAAGTGCAAAAGTTCCAAAAAAGGGAGCGAAGCTCATTGTTAGGGTGTGTCTGAATTATGGTCCAAGTCCAGGTGTAGGTCCAAGTCCAACTCAACGTTAACAGTGCTATACTAGCCTACAGTAGAGCTACCTGCCAGGAAAAGTCAACACTACCTAAAGTAGGGTTAGGTGTGCATTTGAGAGTCCTATGTAAAGTATTTGTTTATTAAAAGTATTTGTACATCTTGTAAAACCAATTAAATACGTGATAAAAACAAACAAAACTTAAATGTTTACCTTTATTTAACATTGCATTCATTTGTTGTTTCTCTTATTGTCGCGGACGGCCATTTTGAATTGGACCTAAAACGAGTGTACACTTTCGATTGCTCGGTCCATTTGTCGACTTGGACCAAGAATGGACCTAGACTTAGACTTTTCAGACAGTACTTCATACGCCATCGACAGATAATCAGTACCAAACTACGTTGCTAGACGTGGACTTGAATTTGGACCTAGACCTGGACCTAGACTTTGAATAATTTTCAGACACACCCTTAGTATCCAGCGCTTGTTCTAGTTTTAAATTTTATTGGTGGAAGAGCCGGGTACAAATAATGTTAATTTACAGAGAATCGTCCGTCTACGTTTGGGGAAGCTAGCCCGGAAACTCTTACCCTCAGTGTCACCCAAAACATTATGTATCATCCTAGTTACAGGGCAAAGTCACAAATATAATCTTTGTTAGTCGGCGGTTATGTTCGGTTTATATGGTAAGACGTATCACACACACAGAGGGGCGAAGGTGCAGAAATGGTGTACCAATTACAGGAGCTTCGCTTTCTTATAGGATATGAGAATTTTCTGTACATTAAAATCTCGGTCTAGACACTAATCTTGGTTTTGTATGCATAATATGATTATCGCACTAACCCTACACTTCAACTAATCAGAATAATTTAGAAATTATATATTTGGGGTGTAATTTCGATTAGTGTGACTTAATAGTAATATAAGATAGTGAAACAACTATTACAATGTGTGTAGTACATGTTGGCTTTCCATTAAATATTTATTAACAATAGAAGCTAAACTTGTATTGTCAATTAATTTAATGAAACGGGCAAGTATGATGACACGTGACCTTTAAACACATTCATATTAAACTGGCATTATCAACAATCACGACACAAAGTTTTAAAATAGTCAAACTTAAAGGAGTAGGCCTATTCACCCGCAAACTTAATAAAGATTTAATTCAGGCAAACTAGTTACGAACTAAGAATGTAACAGAAAAAACTTTGAGTCCACAATGACCCGAAAAAATTGACGAGCCCATCGGCAAATTCTCCTATAAGAAATATCATGGGGACGATTTTTGTGGCCCGTAACCTTGGAGGATTTTGACACAAGAAATATTGATTATTATTGACGTACTCGACAGTCTTTTCTGTAAATGCAATAGTTTTTTTTTTTTTTTTTTTTTTTTGGGGTTAGTGGTTCGGTCTAAATATGCTGAATCCCAAGATAGGGTGTGATTTTGGATGGATTATTTTCACTCGTTTAAGTATATTTTTGTGTACAGTTTCAGACATGATGTTGTAAAAGGCCGTTTTAATTGGTCAGATGATCAAAGCATCTCCGAGGAACACAAATTAAGCAGGTCAAAGCCGATTTTGGAAATTCCCCAAAACGCCAATTTTAGCAAATTTCAAGAAGAAAAAACTAAAAAATGATGTTTTAAAATCGAAGTAACAAGATACAATTTTTAAACGGTTATTGGATGAGCGTAGCGAGCGTAGCGAGCGAAGCGAAGATTCCATTTCACTACACTGGAGAAAAAAATCCGGAATGTTTTTTTTTTTTCTTTCCTTCCTTCTTTCTTTTTTTTTTTCTGTATTTTTGTGTGTTTGTCAGCACGATTCCGGCTAAACCGATACTCCGATTGCAATGAAATTTTATGGAGGCCTTCGAAATCTCTGAACTTAGAACTGCCACGTTTTTGAGCGCAATCGAAAAATTTTTTCTCATGAAAATCGCAATTTTACGATTTTTTTCGATTTTTTAAAAATTTCTTTGACTTATAACACCTACACGCTTTATCCGATTGTAAAGATTTTTTCATAGAACCTTAATTTTATGAATTAAGATATTCGTGTGAAATTTGAGCGTAATCGAAAAGTTATTTCTCATAAAAATCGAAATTTTACGGGTTTTTTCTTTTTTAAAACAATTCTTTGACTTGTAACACCTACATGCTTTATCCTTTTGTAATGATTTTTTCACAGAACCTTAATTTTATGAATTAATATACTCGTGTTAAATTTGAGCGCAATCGAATAATTATTTCTTATGAAAATTGCAATTTTATGATTTAAAAAAAAAATACGATTTATTAAAAAAATTAAGTTAATTTTTTATTTTATTTAATTTAATTAAAAAAAATCTTCGACTAAGTAATAATTTTTTCACAGAACAACAGAAAATCCGCGTAACACATGGCAGCTCAATGCACCAATTACGCTCATCCAACAACGCGGCGGGACTTAAGCGTTTTCCTAGTTATAGTGCAATGTTATGCTAAAGATGATGGGGTAAAAATAAAAAAATTTTTGGGGGTAATAGACTCTTTATCTGAATCTACTCTGAAGTGGACTTGGAGAGCGTTGTAGCATGGAGTTTAAATAGGTAGTATGTATTATGTCTATTAAATATTCACCTCATGCTGTTCCTTGATGTCGCCGGTGTGGGCGTCCTTCACGCCGTACTGGAACTCGTACTTGGGGTGAGCCTGTAAGTCATTAAAATTGTTAATGATTGATATGTATTCAGAAAAGTAATGATTTCGTATTTCGCACAATTCATGGAATTCCTCTTAGACGAACAACACATAATTATAACAATTACTGGTCTACATGAGTACACAAAATTTGTTGTATTAACACAATTTTTAAGTTTAAATCTTATTGTTTACTATCATTTTGTGGGGAAAAAATAAAATGATGAAATAGTTTGCCTCTTATTCTTATGGTGAATAATACATCTCTGGATCTTCTGAGATGGGATCAAGGTAATAGGTAATCAGCTTCTTTAACCACATCTTACTCGAATCATTATAAAGGATCATTCTAACATTATTTTATTACAACTTGTATGAAGGTGCGAAAATACTGGGCACAAATTCTTGTGAATTATTAATATGAACATATGCATTCCAACAAAGCGATTGTTTTTACTTAAAAAAAAGTATTCTTTAAAGTTTATTAATTCATTATACAATAACTTACATAGACCTCTTGGACGACGGCAACAGGTGCGTGTGCGTACTGTGCGTATCCATGCTGGGCCAGTGCGCATGACAGCGTCACGGCGAGGATGGTGGCGATCTGGAATTATTATAAATAAAATTAATTATTGTATGTATTTATTGATAATGCAAATTATTTTGGCTCATGTTTTGTTAAACTTGTAGCATTAAAACCATGTACTGGATGAATATATTATAAACATAAACATAATATATTTATCATACTTTTTCTTTATAGAAGTATTACATTTTTGGATTTTTTTTTTATTTTAAGCAAAACAAGTTTATGTTAGGTTTTGAACAACCTTGAAAAAATAATATAATTATTTTAATCTTTTACATTATACAATCAAAATTCGCAAGTTCAAAAGATCGATAGCATTAGTTGTTAGATGATTTAAATACTAAAACATATTAATTTTGAGGGTGAAAAGCTACATACGACACAAAAATTAAGTACAATCTAATAAATTATCGTAAGATTGTACTTAATTATTTGGATTAAATTATTCATACAAAATAAAACTTTTAACAGTACAATAAAAAATGTATATATAAAAGATATTTACTAATTCAAAACTATCTAAGAATAAAATAGTTGTTTCAACAACACATACTTACTTTCAGAATGCTCATTGTGTTCTTAACTCTCAGTGTGTTGCTTAAGTGAGGAATTGTAGTAAAGTGATACTTCTAAGATATTTACACTCATTTATATACCTATACGCTAATACAGTCTAAAAATCGTAAATATGTAACGTGTTGAATAACGTCGAATTGCAACATGTAAAACGCCTTTATGCTGCAAGTTATAGACCCACATTCAATAGAGCACTGAATCGTTATTTGGTTCACTTTCATTTTTCACATGCATGCAAGCCAAGTTCATTATCACGGTATAGGCAGTCTTAATGAAAACGGTTAGGTAATAACACAACAATATATCAGAATGCACATTCACGACAATATTATTCTACACTCTTATCTAATTATTATATTTAGCAATAGCATAAGATTGTGAAAAACCAGGAGCAATTTACTGTGAGAGTTATAAAAAAAATACCACATTTTACTTAAACAATACAACGCCCTCACCAAGAGCTATATATTTCGCCAGCCTCGCCTGCCATGACATCTGGGCGCCTGGTTTTGTTTTAACGCATTCAGACCACGCGGCTATTATAATGGTCGACAATTTTTAAATTTCGAAAATGTGAATTAATGATTTTTCAATTAAGCCACTTATTTATTTCATTTTTATACGACAAAATCTAGTACATATTTTAGATAAGATTAAAAATAGTAATCTGTAAAAATGGGCAAAAAGATATTTGTTTTTCCGGATATTTAATACATTTCTAGCATCATTTCTGGTATTTGAGATACAGAAGATCAATCCAAAATATTCAAGAAGAAATTGGAATAAATCTTGTTTAGGAAATGTACCTTTAATTTACATTTCAACATTAAACGTTGCTTTTTTTCAAAATCCAAAATTTCCCAAAATTGATATTACTGTGAAAAATATTACAAAAATACAAAAATTCTCAGAAAAAAAACGGAATGTTAATGTTTTGCTTAAAATAATTAAATTTGAGCGAATTTAATTACTGACTGAATGTGTTAAATTTTAATAGCATATTTTACAAGAAAATATGATGAATACCTTCTTGTGGTTTGCGTGAGCAGGGGAGTATTACTCCCTGAAACTAATGGCGATCTCTGGGTCGTCGTCGGGTGAGTAGGCGAGTATCACTCCCTGAAACTAATGGCGAGCTCTGGGTCGTCGTCGGGGAACTTCCCCTTCCCTTTGACTACCTCCTCGACGGCGACGACAATGACAACACGGACGGATGATGACACAGACGAAGACAAACCACGACGTCAGGGAATCCCTGCCCTCCCCATTCGCTTGTGGCTGGTTCTGACCAGCACAGGCATGTCCACCCATGTCCCCCCGCGTCACCCCTTACCTACCACCCCTTGGAAAGAAGTTTACATGGAGGAACTCACACTTATAGAAATTGTTTAATCATGGAGGCGCGAATAATCTTCGCACGAGCCCTAAAACTACTAATACTAATATTAATGAGAATCATGCTGCTAGTCATGTCATCCCATTCACATGTAAGTGACAGTGTTTTGAAGCTGGTGTAAACATATCAACAGTCTCTCCTGCTTGCTGTTTCCGTCTGAGAAAACATGCCCTTTCATGTATTATATTCCATTGAGACAAAAATAAAAATTTGAATACTTTAACCTCCACTGTGTAGTCATCAGTTTCAGACAAATTAAATGTAGCTTGAATCTGTTGTACCTTTTCATCCATTGCAACCACTCTTGAGGTTTGAAAGTGATGATTGTTAGAGGTTGTTTTATGAGTTGACACATTGTGGTTTGTTCCTCCGCCATATGTATCGAATTCTAATTCAAAATACGTAACAGATTCTTTTCATTCATAACTTAAAATAAGCACTATTTAACAAGTTTTCCGTTAAAACCATATTTTACTCGCTAGTAGCTAGCCTGGCTTGGATGATTAGGGATTAACAGGAATGAAACTCGAAAACGTCTACGATTCTAAACCAGGCATGTTTATTCGACCATATATAACCATGGCCATAGAGAGAGAGAGGCCGGTGTCTATAAACAATACAACTACCATGGGCGCCGGGAGGGGGGGGGACAAGGAGGGGCGTTTCCCCCCTGGATTTCAGGAAGAAATAAATTTTAATCGGCTATATGCGATATTTATATAAATTAATGTATTTGTGAAACCGAAATACAATTGAAAATTAATATTAATTATAATAATATTAATATATTAATGATCTGATCGGGAGCGGAGTGTTCCTAGATCTATTTTTCTCTTTCAATTGTGAATATACAGACAAGTGACCACACTGTAGTCACTCACTACGTTTACCAAGATTTCTATTTCGGCTTACACTGGACCTGTTTCCTGTTTCATCTAGTCCGAGGCGTATACCAACAAAACCAAGCCTGCCTACTTCAGTCCAATTTCAAGCCGACCTCTTCACTGCTTGCTAAACTATAACTTCACTCATAACCTCCCCATCAAGTTGCAGTGAAGTGTTTATCACACTCGGCTGGCTCGCTCGTTGGTAGTTTTCTAGTTCCGAGTATCGACTGCACAAAATTACATAATTTTGGTATCGTATTCACCCCACTACTTTTTTCTAAAACCCACCAAACGCATTCTAAAAACGTGATTTTAAAAAAATTCACCTGCGGCGCTATTGTTGGGGGGCTCTGCCCCCCCATCCCCCCATGCTTGCCCAACACAAGGTCAAATTGTAAATTTTGCCCCCCCACCACCCTACCAAATTCCTGCCGGCGCCTATGACAACTACAACTACTAAGATGGCGCGATAGCGTATAGAACTAATCAAACAGTACCTGATGACACAATTTAGATGAAAACTTGATCAGTTTATAGAAAACAGATACCGAGATGACCACTCTCTTCCTCGTATGTATTCTCTCTACGCTGCCGCATCACCCTCTTAAACTCGCTCGCAGATGAAAGCCAATGTGGCGTTACATTTGACGTCGTTAAGCCCTCCGTCGATCTTAATGAATGAACCGCAGTCTTCTATATCCGGGTGAGTATCGTCGTTGTGGGTTCTCCTGGCGACCAGCGGGTGAAGCCGGTTGAGCTCAGGGGTTGATCTGTAAGACAACCAGGTCACACTTTGTAATTCCATGGAGTTATAATATAGGTGGAACCAGATAAGCTGGCGGTCGTCAAGGTCAAGCGAGAGCACGCACGCAAACGTTGACAATTTACACACAAGAGACATAAGGTAGGGCCTACCGTATATGGTCATGTTATCGTGATATAATCAACATTTTATAAGCTGTGAATAAAGTAGTTTGTCCCACAGTCAGTACCTAATTTAACGAAATAATGATTTTAAGTAATCACGATTACGAAAGTTTTTTTTTTTGCCTGGTTGGTAATGGTGTATCCAAAGTTCCAGCTGTTTATTGAATGAGTGAAAAATAATACGTGGGTGTAAAAATATAAAAATGTTCGAACTAACGGTTATCGAAGGTTATCGGTAGGCTAAATGCACACCACAAGGCCATGCCAGCCACGTATGTCTTGTCCCACTAGCTGCTACAAAACAAATGCTATCGATATTTTAAAAATCACATTTTTATTTATTGTAGGATTAAATCGCAATGGATCTAGCTGATTTTGTTAACAGTTCTCAGTTAACTCGTACCGGATGTCTGCTTAAAATTTCAACGCAATCTGTTTAGCGGTTCGGCTGATTTTTGACGTGCAGACGTACAGAAAGACAGACAGACAGAATCACAGAATAAGCGCCGTTTGAGTTTAATGGAGACACTCAGTCGCTCCGCTCCCTCGTTTAAAAATAGTTTTGGCAATCTCAGATAATCGTAATTGTAAACTAGGAAACGCCAAAGTCGTTGTTAAACGAGTGAGTGAGCCATGTGTTGGGTAGCCGGGAACATCCCCTTTCCACCCCTATACCCAAGGCTGGATCTAGCCCAGTATGGGGAATAATACCGGATACTCAACACATGGCTCACTCACTCGTTTAACAACGACTTTGGCGTTCCCTAGTCATTTAAATTGATCATTTAAAATGCGAATCGTGTTCTAAACGTATTAGCGAGAAACATTTACAAATTTCCACGATAAAACAAATCACCTTATTGTTATTTCCTATTTAACACCCCTCAAAATAATATGTGGGTGTAAAAATATAAAAAAGTCTAACTAACGGGCATCGAACCCCGACCCTCCGTGAGGTAGGTTAAATGCTTACCATCATGCCATGCCATCCACGTAAAATTCTTCCCGCTAGCTGCTACTTAACAAATGCTTATTATATTTTATTAATTGTAGGATCAAATCGCAATGGATCTAGCTGATTTTGTTAACAGTTCTCAGTAAACTCGTACCGGATGTGTGTTCAAAATTTCAGCACAAGCTATTCAGCGGTTCGGCTGATTTTCGACGTACATAGTAGATGTACATTTCTGTCTAAAGACATTAAATGCCACAGACTAATTGGTCATTAGCAGGGAGAAGAAACAATAAAATAGACAATGCAATCAATAGGCTTCCTATAAAAATTGCAAACAACAAATTGTACAGTTCGCTGGGCTGATGGGAAGCTATTGACAAAGTTCCAATAAATTAAAGATGCCGTTTAGTTTTGCAGGCAAACCAGTGGTGGACAAGTGTGGAGAATATAGTAACCACCATTGATACGAGTACTACAAGTTACATAGCACTTTTTCAAGTCCAGACATTCAAGTACATTGTTTCGCTGGTCTCATTGTTCAATTTTAAGAAGTTAATACCTTGTGGAACCTGAATAGTGAGAAAAACCTGCCGTTAAAATGTCAGCAAGTGTTGATTAAGCTATGAAACTGTCCTCCACTGTCTACCACATACCTACATAACTATTTAAATACATTAATTATAAAATTATAAATTGTTTTACTACCCATTGATTCGTATCTGAAAATGTACTACTACCGTAGTCTACCAGACAGCTGGATTGAGATGGAATCCATTGGGATACATGGGATGTGCTTTCTACATCAAATCTTATTTATTTATTTATTTATTTATGGCCACATTAAACATGACAATGTTTTGTAGTACTGTAGTGTGATTTATTTAATATTTATTTAGCTTTCGCTAGTTCGTAACAATTGTTACAATCATAACATACAATATAAAATACAAATACAAATCATATACCGTAATATACATACTTCACATAAGTAGAAAACAAGAGTATACATAATACATAAAAAAAACTATTCCAACCATTACAACATAACAATTTCAGTGGAAATTTAGATTTAAAAAAATCAATACATTCAGTTCTATATTTATTGAATCTACTTTCTTTGATTCTGTTTAGCAGGCTATTATACAATTTAATCGATTAGGCATGGCCTAGGCCTGCCTAGTTTGGTGATCGTGAACTTATCATATGCGCCAAGTGCGATTTACCTATAACCATCACAATACAATACAATTTTAAATAAGTCAAACAAAGATGACTAAAAAATTCCATAAACATGAATATATTATTTTGTATGGTGTTGTAAGTGTGTATGTATGTTTGAATGTATGATTGGGTGAGTGAGTGCAGTCTAAATATAAATTTGTGTGAAGGCGCAAGTGACTGAAGACATTATTGAAGTTAATTATCAGCTATTTCTTTTACTTGATTTCAAAATTGATTAATATAAATTATTAACATACAGACAGACATACAAACAGACACACAGAATCACAGAATGAGGGCCGTTTGAGTTGAATGAAGACACGCAGTCAGGCCGCTTCCTCGTTTAACTATATACGTTGCTTTGCTAAACTTATATGTAAGAAAAATAAAATTTGTCTGATAGATTCACCTTCGCACAGACGGACGCACGGGAGAACGGAAAAGTGTCGCATGAAGGGGATTCGCTCACCAATAGACTAATAGCTTAGCTGTCATAAGTTAAGATGTTTTGCCTCAATATTTATTCCATAATGCAAGACATCTTTACTACAATAATATATGAAAATTCTACCATAAAGTCGTTTCGAAATTAATTACCAAAGATTGTGATGTAGTGACCCTCTGTGAACATGTCGTGGAATCCGATGTATGCGGCATTGAAATTAGATGCCCCTGCGCTCACGTTCCACACCATTCCCTGGAGAAACTGAGCCTCTTCTTCGGAGTTGAGTCCTGCTATACTAAGTTGCAACTTTTAAAGGAACCAAACCGGATGCAGCGGTCGAAGTTTGGAGGGGGCTTATGTGAGCGCGGGCGGTTTGAAATATAGCCCCAGTGTTGCCATATTGTGGGCTGCCAACTCGTCACACTCGAACCTGTACCAGATGTGTTACGGAATACCTCGCCCCACCAATATACATTCTATTTACAATTATATAATATTCGTAATCGAAATAATTATTATTATTATCTTTTCTACAATACACTCGTCGCTCTCGGACCTGTACCAGATGTTAATATTTAATACAATTCAGAAGTTAAAATATCCATGCCAATCGGGGTTCGAACCCGAGTCTCCCACATTCCAGGTAGGCGCCTTAGACAACTAGACCACCGAGACGGTAACTATTTAACTTAACTAACCAACTAACTAACAAACTAACTAACTAACATAACTTAACTTAACCTGGAATGTGGGATACTAGGGTTTGAACCCCGATCGGGATGGATTTTTTAATTTCTGAATTGTATTAAATATTAACAATTCCACCTACAGGAGTGTTTCCCGACCAACCAAATCGAGAAATGTACCACATGTGTTACAATTAGGCCTACTATTATTTACCCATAGTTAATAAACATCTTGACAAACAAATAAAATTATTATTATTATTATATTAGTTGGAAGCAGCAGAGATGAAGTTTTTGAGAAGTATAAAGGGAGTTACAAAACTGGACAGATTAGAAGCGACGTTATCAGAAAGGAATTAGGTCTGAGAAGTTGAGGTTTAAAATAGGAAGGGAACGTTTAAGATGGTTTGGTCATATGAAGAGGATGGATATGGATAGGATCCCAAGACGAGACTTCGAAGCAGGAGAGGAAGGTAAAAGAAAAGTAGGAAGACCGAGAGAAAGATGGGGAAGATTGATTGAAGGAGACGTTGAAGAGAGAGGTGAATCGTGGAACCAGGTGACGGAATTGAAGCTGTGGGAGGACAGGAAGGAGTGGAGAAAATTGGTGGAGAAGCAGATGATGCAGGATGAAGATGACGATGATGATGATGATGATGATGATGATGATGATGATTATGATGAAGAAACGCTGAGCCTGGCAATCTCGGCAAAAAATAGTTTCGTGCCCTAGATATCGGTGTGAAGAACACCACTCAACCCGACATTGTTGGAAATGAGTTTTGATTATTATTATTATTATTATTATTATTATTATTATTATTATTATTATTATTAGTTTTTAATTCATTGCCGGCTGAAATTTTATCCTTGGACAAAATTTCATTAATAAAGAATAGAGTAAAATCGCACTACCTGAACAACCTTCCTTCATGCTCGATTTAAGTCATTTTCAGTCCTATTTTCTAGATGTTTATGTTGTTGAAAACGAATCTGTGTGGTAGGTAAAGATATTATTAATTAATAATTAGTGATTCTTGTATATTCTATTTTTATATGTTTTTGTAAAGGGTTGTAGTATTTATGTTTTGTAATTGATTACCTATGTAAGCACCGTATATTCATTTAATAGTTTGAATGTTTTTTTTTAATTTTTATTTCATTGTATTAAGCCTGACGCTACGAATGAGATGTAATAGCATTAATAATTATGTAACCCACTGATGAGCCATTTGGCTTAGTGGGAGGAAATGTATGTGAATATTGTTCCAATTTAGTTTTTTGCTTCAATAAATAAAAAAAAAAAAAAAAAAAAAAAAATTATTATTATTATTATTATTATTATTATTATTATTATTATTATTATTATTATTATTATTATTATTTATATTCTTTGTTCATTTTTCATAAATTTATTCAAAATGTCAAACTTGATATAATTATCATAATTGTTTAGCCTCACAGTCGGTAATTTCAATAAATCAAATTTCAATTATATTAGGGGTTAAGTGTTCAGAAGTGAATAAATCCTTATCTTTAATAAACATAGTTCCACAGATAAGCTGCATGTGCAGTTTGTGGAAGGTCGAATGTATTAAATATGTAAGGTTATGAAAGAAAGAAATGTATCTACAAAAAAAAAATATATATTATTATTATTATTATTATTATTATTATTATTATTATTATTATTATTATTATTATTATTATTATTATTTATATTCTACAGAATTTACATTCCAGATAACATTAGATATAATATAACAAACGTTTACATATTTTGTATATATTAACGCCACAAAACATATTTTATGCTATTATAGGCCCTACTAAACTATAAACATAAATTACAAACAAATGTCACGTTTGTAAACCTATCTAGTGAAAGAAGAATACATTTTTGGTAATGTTTTGAAACACACTGGGCAATAAACTGAACAATAGTTGAGGGCAGTGATAATAATATTGTATGACCTGCTTTGCTGTATACGGTATTTGACCTTATTAGAATAATACTTTCGTCCATTACTGTTGATAATCTGATAATCTGTAATGATTGCTTATACACAATGCTGAATTTGTCACTTACATAACAGCCATGAATGTTACTGATAGTGCAGCACATCCCAAGTCGTCCATCCAACTCGACGAACCTCCCCCTCGTCCTCAGACTGCCCGCTACTAAAGTCCATTTCTTCTGCGTCAGTCACTTTTACGGAGTCGTCACTGTCACTGTCACTATCGCTGTCCCCCGCCCACGTTGATTATAAATCCTCTCGGTGAATGTTCAGCGAGGCCGTCAGTTTCCCAAAACCTCTTTCGACGTCGACGACATGGCGCACATGGTTAGCCCAATGATTGGGGGTGATTTCATCTATCGACTTGGCCATTAGCTCGCGTACTTCTTGCAATTAAACGACTTGTTGTTTGCGGCAATGTAGTTTTTTACTCCCCCCATATCATCTCGATTGGATTGAGTTCGCAGTGAAAAGGAGGCAGTCTCAAACACATCGACGCCCTGAGCTGCAGCCATCTCATCGATGCGGTATTTTTTTCATATTTTACTCGTTCTCTGACGACGATTTCCAACAGCTCTGCCCTGAGCATAGTTGGGCACCACGTTTACCCCCTTGCTTGTTAGCCAATTTTGGGCATAACAGCCTTGGTGGAGTTTTTTCGTAGGCATCTTTTCACCAGCACCGTGTGGTACGACGCGTTGTCTAACACATAAGGGCATTCTTCGGTACATTTGCCAGGAGCGGGTTCCGGAAATATTTCTCGTATTTTTCGGCATTCATCTCTTTGTGGTAATAAAATCTCTTCTGCAAGTGGATTATTCTTCTTACCCTTTTCTTTCTTGCCATCGAAGATGTACAGAGCGCCGTCCACAAACCCTTCCTCTCCCCCTGCATGTACGAGGAGCACTCGCTCTCCGCGTCCCGTCGGTGCTTTTACCCCGACTGTAAAAACATTTACGCCAAGCGTCGTTGGATGACGTAAACATTTCTGGTCAATCCAACCCTTTAATTTTGTGTGTCTGCTTTGCCCATTTTTTCATCCGTGTAGATAATTGGTCTATTGTCCGCTCTGTACTGCCTTATTGCCCTCAGGTATCTGTGCCGCCAAGCAATTATTTTCATCTCGTTCGATTAACAGGGAGTCGCGTTTTCTTTTACATATTTGAATCCCATATCGGACATCAGACGGCGTAGAGTTGCTTCAGAAAAGTCCGGTAGAGTTTTTGTCATCATTTATAAGCTTTAAATTCTTTTTTACAGTGGGCAGTTCATTTATCTTGTACTTTCCCATGTATGAGTCGCCTGATTGCACACACAGTAAATGAATCATAGATATCAACACATCTTCTTCTTGATTCATGGGCTCGTTTTTTCCTAGGGGTTTTGAGTTTTCCGAGACTTTCTTGTATTCTTCCTGATACTGATGACCGTCTTAAAAGGCTACTTTGTCTCCGTTGCCGTCTTCATAGCTGCTTTTTTTTACAAACCCCTAATCCCATTGTTGACAATAGTTGACCTGTGGTGCTTGTAGAAAATTCAATACTATTCCCTTTTTTTTTGATGATAATGCTTCCCCTTTTTCCCCGCACTTTTATAACACTCGGGAGAAATTTGGGACATCCATGTTTGTGTTTGTTGTTGTTTGTTTTTATTATTAAGAACTGTTACTATAGCGCACTGACATTGACAGTAATTAAAACGTTACCCTTCACGCGCACAAAACGAGAAAGTGTAATAAAACACAACACAAGTAAATACATGGTGGGTCGATCTATATTTAACAATGGTCACAAGATATTATTGTTTCACATGTCCGTTGACATTGTGACACCGTTGTCCACTACACAATACACTTCACTGACTCTAACTAAAAAATAATTTCATTTCTAATGACTGAATCATACTTAAAATTGGTTTTATACACTAACAAAACTAAACTTAGCACGGTACAATATCCAAATGTAACTAACACGTCCGAGGTACAGACCATACCACACTTTGCAAGCAAACTTCAATATCAATATATTATCAAGAGCACCGAGCACACGTATCAGAGACAAACAATAAAGCGTCTTTGACTGGCAAAGACAACTAAGAAACTGAAGATTGTCACCAGATTTGGCAACATGCACCTTGCTCTTTAGGTCAAAAGCTATTAAAATTGGGGTGGTAAGAGGGTCGTTAACGAGGGTGCGAGGGTGCAGCCGTGCTGGGATTGGCTTCCCTCTCCCCCCGCTACCCGCCAGGGCCCACAGTTGACCACGTGCTACACGGATTTTTGCCATGTGCTCGCTCTTTTCAAATGAACCGGGCAGATAAACCCCACCCACACAGTAAAGTGATTTCCGGTTTGGTTCCTTCTAAAGGTGACGGCAAGGCACACTTCCCTGGCTCGATCCCAGGAGGGTGCTAGCTCGCCATGAAACTTGTAATAGCTGAGACCCAGGTGCTGGTGGTAGCCGTCTGGGGTCACATCCTGTACACACACAGAATACATAGTGTTTCGTCAATACGTCGGAAAAGCGTGTTATTCCTACATTGTTTTGAAAATGATTTCAGTAAGCTTTCAAAATATAAAAACCACTTTGATTTTTGATCTTGGTCTATAATATTTTGTTAAACCTAGTTCAATTTAATTTATTTGGTTAAATTACATTGGTTTAAAAAATGCGATATAAATTGTATTTCCTGGTAACTAAATTTACTTATTTGCACACTCGCTGATTGATTATTCTGAACATATTTTGTGTTATTTTATGTACATGAGTAAATTTCCATCGAAGTACAAACAACAACATAGGAGTATAATATTTGGTAAGGTTTAAATTATTGTTTTTGTTATAAAGTAACTCACCTCTGATGCAATCGACGTGAAAGCTAAACTGAATATCAGCCCACAAAAGATAACTAACATTTTCATTGTGAATAACCGTATAATACTATCATATCGTTCTAATCAAACATGAGTTATATAGTGGCTTCTAAACAACAAACCATTTCAAAACGACCTCATTTTTGTGACACTTTATCTCTGCCAATATAAGATGGATTGTCCCGATAAGCTATTTATAATTTTATCAAACATTGATTTATTCAACATAATGTCTCATCATAAAATCAATCTGTATCCCGTAGACATAAATCCAACCAAATACCAAAATTTGTAAAAAAAAAAAGGCAGCCAAGCTCTCCTTCAAAAGTCTTCGGCTGTGAATGCTGTGAGATATAGAAGTTGAGCCAAGCTTTTTATTCTTTCTCCCTAGTTTCGCTTTTAAAATAAGTAAGATCATTTCGCCTGTTGACGAGCGCCAAGCCAACGATTTTTGTGGTAAAAAAGTAAAATTTTAAACTCGAAATCATAAAAAAAATTCTTGGCCATGAACCAAATTCGATGGCCAAGCCATTTTTTATGATTTCGAGTTTAAAATTTTACTTTTTTACCACAAAAATCGTTGGCTTGGCGCTCGTCAACAGGCGAAATGATCTTACATATTTTAAAAGCGAAACTGAGGAGAAAGAATAAAAAGCTTGGCTCAACTTCTATATCTCACAGCATTCACAGCCGAAGACTTTTGAAGGAGAGCTTGGCTGCCTTTTTTTTTTTACAAATTTTTGTATTTGGTTGGATATAACATCTTGTTGTTGGTAGTTCGCTATCAAGGTGTGAATGATGAAATTGGTGGAGGTCAAAGTGGTTTTTTTACAGTGTTGGGCCCACGGTCCCCCCCAAAGATACCCCCTTAAATAAATAAATAAATAAATATTTATTTACAGCCTACCCACTCAGTTATATAACAGATTTTCAGTGGGGGACTTTAAATCAAAGCGACCAAGCCAACCCTGCAGGCCCCGACGCAATCGACGAGTGAGCGATAACCAACCAAAGATCGATATTTTTAATAGGAAATATATCAATCAGTGGTATGGACAGTGCGAACACCCGCGGATCAACGCCAGAATCAACAAGGCCGATTCAGAACAACTCTGAAATTTATTATGTGCTTCGTTGCTAGGACGGCTCCAAAGTCACCGTTTACAAACTCCTAAGACAAGAACTGATAGAAATCAGAAGTTAAAAAACTTCTGACTTTAGCGGGAATCGAACCCTGGCCCTTCTGCATTGGAAGCAGATACGCTAACAACAAGACCAACGCACTAGCATAAGCACTAGATATTTATAATGGTTAAGAGCATGTTTAATTTCAAGCTTGTATACAAATTACTACGCCTGAGTAATTACGCGTTTTGATTTTGATTTTGATTTTGATTTTCCCGGTCCCAAATTGCCCGGTTTTTGTTATATGAGGTACATCTGAGTGTGGCCCAAGTTTCAAAGTTTCTAAGATGAAACAGTTTTCTCGGTATAGCGTATTATTCATAAGAGTACGGAATTACCTACTTTGATAAGTTTGGTTTTTTTCCGGTACCCGTTAACAATTTTGCTTTCCATATTCAAAAGTGATAAAGAATGAGAGATATCAAAATGTATTCCACGTTTGAAACATCTCAGTTGTAGCGTTTTCTTTGAATGATTCATTTCTTAAAGTTCAGAATGTTTTTTATCATTTTTGGGCCCATGGTCATCCCAAATTTAGCCCCTTGTGTTTTGGACGCAAGATATTTATAATGGTTAATAGCATGTTAAATTTCAAGTTTGTAAAAATTACCACGCCTTGGTAATTACGCGTTTTGATTATCATCCAAATTTTGATTTTCTCCAGTCCCTGTTACCCGATTTTGGTTTGAAAGCAAAAGGCACTGCGTCTGAAATACACCTAAGTGTGGTCCAAGTTTCATAGTTCAAGATTCACCGTTTTCTCTGTAGGCTAAAGAAATCTCCGCGGAGAACTCCTAGCCAGCCAGCCACCCACCCACCCACCCACCCAACCACCAGCCAGCCTTAAGGAATTTGACGATGTTGAGAGCCTTTTTTAACACAGAACGAGTTGTCGGATCGGGTTGATTTTTTTTTTTTGGTATGTCATGGACCACATACCAGGTCATATACCGAGTTTCAAGATTGTAACTCTTTCGGGGCGGCGTGTGCAGATAGCTGAAAACCCCCCAATCTTGTAGCTGTATATAGGGCCGGAGTTCGGTGTCGCCTAAGCATCGCATCGCTTGTCTGCCGGGCGACGACCGTGCCCTAGATTTAAATATCCATTAGGACTGCAATGAGATAAGATTCCTTAACTTTATCCACATCTTAATTTTATACAAAGAAATGTTTTTATTGTGGTGATAAAGCATTACACATTTTATTTTGAATGATAACATTAATTGTTATATTGTTGGCTAACAGCCTATACCACTGTTCAACTATATATCGGCTAAAGAGAGTAAATACATGATCATATCCCAACGCCGACCAACTTGTCCTGTCATGGTATTAGTTGGATGAGCGTAGCGAGCGTAGCGAGCGAAGCGAAGATTCCATTTCACTACACTGGAGAAAAAAATCCGGAATGTTTTGTTTTGTTTTTTTTTGTTTTTTTCCTGTATTTTTGTGTGTTTGTTAACACGATTCCGGCTAAACCGATACTCCGATTGCGATGAAATTTTATGGAGACCTTCGAAATCTCTGTACTTAGAACTGCCACGTTTTTGAGCGCAATCGGGAAATTTTTTCTCATAAAAAACGCAATTTTACGATTTTTTTCGATTTTTAAAAAATTTCTTCGACTTATAACACCTACATGCTTTATCCGATTGTAATGATTTTTTTACAGAACCTTAATTTTATGAATTAAGATATTGGTGTGAAATTTGAGCGTAATCGAAAATTATTTCTCATGAAAATCAAAATTTTACGGGTTTTTTCCTTTTCTAAAACAATTCTTTGACTTATAACACCTACATGCTTTATCTTATTGTAATGATTTTTTCACAGAACCTTAATTTAGTGAATTAATATATTCGTGTTAAATTTGAGCGCAATCGAAAAATTATTTCTTATACAAATTGCAATTTTACGATTTTTTTCTTTTAAAAAAAATTACGATTAATTAAAAAAAATTAAGTTAATTTTTTATTTTATTTAATTTAATAATAAAAATTAAGTTAATTTTTTATTTAATTTAATTTAATTTAAAAAATCTTCGATTAAGTAATGATTTTTTCACAGAACAACAGAAAATCCGCGTAACACATGGCATCTCAATGCACCATATACGCTCATCCAACAACGCGGCGGGACTTAAGCGTTTTCCTAGTTATTTGATTTGCCCCTCATGCCTTCAACCACCAACGTACTCACAACATATAAAATTAAAATTCATGTGAAATCGTACAAATTTTAGCATTCATTAGGTTTGTTCGTTCGCACACACTTTTGTGAAATGAGCCACTTTGTCCCGTTCGTTCGCTTCAGTGCTAAAACTCTCTCTAATAACACTATACTAAAAGCCAGTGTAAAGTGTAGACACTGGCTTTCTGAGTGTTAACAATAGGTCCGCGAACGAGCAGACCTATTATCACCATCCACTTGAAACTTAGTATTGAATTGTCTCTTCACGATGTTATGTTTTATTTATGCTTGGTGACACGCAATGGTCTGACATAATATGACCAACTATTGACACAAAGTAACACAGCTGGCAGGCCAAAAGGGTTTACATTAATAAAACCACACAATGTTTAGAAATTGCTGACCATAACTCAAATATACTTTTTAGCTTTCTATTATTGTATTCTTATTTCACACTTTATTGGATGAGCGTAGCGAGCGAAGCGAAGATTCCATTTCACTACACTGGAGAAAAAATCCGAAATGTTTTTTTTTTCTTTTTTTTCTGTTTCTGTATTTTTGTCTGTTTGTTAACACGATTCCGGCTAAACCGATACTCCGATTGCAATGAAATTTTATGGAGACCTTCGAAATCTCTGAACTTAGAACTGCCACGTTTTTGAGCGCAATCGGAAAATTTTTTCACATAAAAAACGCAATTTTACGATTTTTTTCGATTTAAAAAAAATTTCTTCGACTTATAACACCTACATGCTTTATCCGATTGTAATGATTTTTTCACAGAACCTTAATTTTATGAATTAAGATATTCGTGTTAAATTTGAGCGCAATCGAATAATTATTTCTTATGCAAATTGCAATTTTACGATTTTTTTCTTTTTAAAAAATTACGATTAATTAAAACAATTAAGTTATTTTTTATTTTATTTAATTTAATAATAAAAATTAAGTTAATTTTTTATATAATTTAATTTAATCAAAAAAAAAATTTCTACTTAGTAATGATTTTTTCACGGAACAACAGAAAATCCGCGTAACACATGGCATCTTAATGCACCATATACGCTCATCCAACAACGCGGGCGGGACTTAAGCGTTTTCCTAGTATTCATATTAGTAGTTTAAGGGCGCTTTAACAGCTAAGATTATTCGCGCCTCCACGATAAAACAATTTAAAAAAAAGTGTGAGTTACCACCATGTATACTTCTTACCAGGGGAGGAACATTAGGGAGACGTGGGGGGATA
Organism: Sweltsa coloradensis; assembly: GCA_024449915.1. Taxonomy (NCBI): domain Eukaryota; kingdom Metazoa; phylum Arthropoda; class Insecta; order Plecoptera; family Chloroperlidae; genus Sweltsa; species Sweltsa coloradensis. Next base: position 25,383 of record JAMZAV010005702.1, read on the forward strand.
AGGGGGCAGGTAAATTACAATAAATTACGAGCTTAATAAACAAAGCAGCCAAACAATAACCCCCAACACCCAAATATTTCACTACTCCAATTACCCATTGACTATCAATTCTTGTAAATTCTTATGCCCATAAACCTGGCAGAGCTTAGGTGACTAGCAGCACGCAGCAAGCTACTTGTATAGTCTATTCGCTGAAAGAAGCAGCACCAGGTTTTTGAAAAGATTTAGGTTTCAATGGAAGTGATTGACAAGCAATCATGTAATCCTCCTTTGTGCAATCCTTGCTTGACATCGTCCGGTTTGTCCCGCGCGGTTGCCACTTTTGCTAGATGACTGACCAGTGACCACCCTATCTATCCCACCCTTGTTTAAATAACTTTTATATTCTATTTTAATGTAATTATTTTTTAATCTTGGCAACCATGTATGCGAAAGTCGCAAAAAGCGTGGCGCGTGCCATGCAGGTCCAACCCTTCCCCATGCTTCGGCTCCTTTATGGCATGGTGGTATGGTTAATAGCTGACCAATTTCGGATCTATTCACGGCCGTTCTTTCCAAAACCCCGGCTGCTGTTTCTTCCAGCGGATAGACAATGTATATCTCTGTCAAGATAAGATGGATTGCAACAAAGAGTCGTTGGTATTGGTTGGTTGTTGGTGTATTCACTATAGGGAACCTAAGTGGGCGTTGTCCGGTTCTCTCCGGTCAGCGTGGTATAGGCGATTAACCCGTGCTAAATGTTTCGTAAGCGATAGCGCGAGAACCCGACCACGGACCGGAATTATATTCATACTGTAAGAAACTACAATCTTTCCTCTTTGCGTGGATATACATAACTCTGCTCTATCACAAATATTAATGACATTTGTTTTGAGTTGAAGTGAACTCTACATTTACACTGTTGCCAAACCTTCCAAACTGCTCATGAAAAAAGCACGTAAAAACATTTTGTCCGTGGCATCAGCATAACATTTGGTATCCGACTTGCTTTGTGGCTACTCTGAGGTCACTGGGTTGTACTAGATTATACATTACTAATAAAATATCCTTTAATGTGCCAACAAAATCTTGAATGCGAAGTACATATTTTAGCAACCATGGACAGGCGCGTGGTATGCGAGGATGCCACAGCTGCACACAACGTGGCTGCGTCTCGCTTAGGTTGCCGCTCAGTCAGAGTACATTGCGACAGCGCGGAAACATGGGTCCATTTAACTCATAATAGTTTGAATTTAGGAAGCGTCATCGAGCAAAGTAGAATGCCATCATCTTCTTTACAAAATTATGCATCTTGTGATGTTATTGGTTTAGATTTCTTTTGCGCGAGTCAAAAGATACAGCGAGTTACATTTTCGTACCATGCTAATTCTTATGGGCGCTGAGACCAGAGAGAACCAATTTCCTTCCCGCCTTCAAAACTTTGGTTCCCTATTGTGTGTATATCTGAGAATCTATGCACACCAATCAATATTATGAGCAACACGTGGACACCCAAAAGAGGATCTACGTTCGCGCTATAGCTAGGCATGTCTCTGTTCAACCATGGTGAGATGCTGAAGAGGGTGAGAGAATTGTCCATAACCCTACACTGGCCGACCTGTCCCGTCACGGGACAGGTAAAAATGCATTTAAAACTGACCTAACTATATACTTAATTGACGGATTATCGAAAAAGTATTCAAAAATAAAATAATCCGTTATTGGTCTTGGTCTTCAAAGTTTATTTTTATTTTTATTCAAATTTCCATGGCCTCAAGTTAGTTTCTGATACTTTGTTATTAATAGAATTCATTAAATAATTAATAAATTAACACAACCATAATATTGCACATAGAAACGACACGGTCGACAATGCTATCAAATAAACGCTTATTTTTTAAGGTATAAATACACATACAAATTTTAAAATTAATTTAATAAACATCATCCCACATGGTTAATTTGTACCACTTTTGACTTATGTACAATAATTATGAATACCTAAAACTTAACCAATTGTCATAAAATCTTTCCACTTTTTTCACATGCATGCAAGCCAAGTTCATTATCACGGTATAGGCAGTCTTAATAAAAACGGTTTGGTAATAACACAACAATATAACAGAATGCACATTTCACGACAATATTATTCAACACACTTACCTAATTATTATATTAAGCAATAGCATAAGATTGTAAAAAACCAGGACCAAATAACTAGTTAGCGTTATATAAAAAAATCCACATTCTACTTAAACAATACAACGCCCTCACCAAGAGCTCTATCACGCTCTATATTTCGCCAGCCTCCGCTGCCGTCACACCTGGGCGTGTGGTTTTAACGCATTCAGACCACGCTTCTGTTATAATGGACTACAATTTAAAAATTTCTAAAATGTGAATAACAGTTTTTCTAATTTGGTCACTTAAAAAAAATATTGGTATTCAAATTCACACGTTTTTAATCTTATTTTTATAGGACAAAATAAAGTACATTTTTAAGATAAGATTAAAAATAGTAATATGTAAAAACGGTAAATTTTTTCCCCCCTGATAATTAATATATTTCTAGCATTGCTGGTATTTGAGATACAGAAGATCCAAAATTAAAAAAAACAACAAAAAAAACGGAAAAAATCAAGTTTTAGAAATACACTTGTAATTAGACGAGTGAGCGCAGCGAACGTAGTCTACAACGCTACTCGATCAGGCCTTAGTCGTGATCGTGATTAATTCTGTTAAATGGTAAATGTCAAATGTTAAATGTCAAATGTTAAATGTTAAATGTTAAATGTTAAATGTTAAATGTTAAATGTTAAATGTTAAATGTTAAATGTTAAATGTTAAATGTTAAATGTTAAATGTTAAATGTTAAATGTTAAATGTTAAATGTCTGTCTGTCCGGTCCCATACGGCCGAACGGCCAAATAGACTGAGCTGAAATTTTAAACAGACATCCGTGACCAGGTAACTGAAAACTGCTAACAAAATGAGCACAATCCGTTACGATTTAAACCTGCAAGAAATAAAAAACTGAAAAATACGTTGAAATGTATGGAAATTATTTTAACGACAATGGTTTTCATTTTGAAATAATATTTTTTGTTTGTTATTTAGCTGGCTGTGAAATGCCGTGTCCAAGGTTAATCGAATGTTGGACGTCAAGGTACCCCCAAATTCCGCTCGTAGATTGAGTAAACCTTGCAATATTTTCACGTATTTCGTACTGGCTATGTTTTCCATGGTATTGTCACAGATGTAGGACTACTCTGCGTTATATGCATTTCAAAACATGTTAAATATTTTCATAAATACAATCCAGAACTTACAAAATCTTTCCCGACCATTGAACCCACGTCTCCCACATTTGGGCTATAAGGGCGCTTTAGCCAACTCGACTAGGGAAACGCCAAAGTCGTTGTTAGACGAGTGAGAGAGTCATGTGTTGAGTACGCGGGAATATTTGCATTTAAGTTTGATTATAATATTCGTATAAATAATAGGGTATTTAAGTTTAAGTCATAGTTTAGGCAATAATGCTCCACTGTAGCCTATGATAGGCTAGGGAGGCCTAAAAAAGGGGGAAGAAAAGGAATGTTACCGGGTACTCAACACATGGCTCACTCACTCGTTTAACAACGACTTTGGCGTTTCCCTAGTTTACATTTCAACGTTAAACTTTTTTTTTCAAAATCTTTAATTTCCCAAAATTCATATTACAATGAAAAATATTACAAAAATACAAAATGTCTCATGAAAAAAAACGGAATGTTAATGTTTAGCTTAAAATAACCAAATTTGAGCGAATCTACTTGTGGTCTGAATGAGTTAAATTTTAAAAGTATGTCTATACCCACTTTGCCATATAACAGATTTTTAGTGGGTCACAAACACTTACAAATTCAGTAAATGTATATTCCGCAGTTTTGAGTTATGAGTTCAGTCCAGCAAATTTATATTTACACAATTATTTCTTAATTTAAATAAAATGTGTATGCTTGCATGATTCTAGATAACATTTTTTATTTGCTTATTTTCTAGTCATCATTTTGAGTTTAAAAATACATAAATATAAAACAAACACATTTCTGCCTACCCACTCAGTCACATAAATGATTTATTTCAGTTGGTGACATTATATTTAAAGCCGACTAACCCAACTCTGTAGGTGCCGACACCATCGACGAGCGAAAGTTCAATTACTCCTCTTTCTTTGGAAACAACAAGCGTCAGTAAGTTTTTTACCAGATAGGAACATGCGGCGGAAAGGACCGGCGCGGGAAGGCACTGCCACAAGCACAACAAGACAAGAGACAAGAGGTCGCTGGCGCAGGCGCGACCTCTTGTTTTTCTTGTGCTGGGCTTGAGCTAGAGATTTTGGCCCACCGTTAGTATGTTTCCTGCAGACTTCTTCTAGGCCTAGATTGACAGTCTGCTTACTTATGTCATTGTGTGAAACTGTTAGTTTCCGTGCAATCTCTTCCGATTGTCTTGTTTGTAGAAGGGCCTTCTCGTATGTTAGTTTGGGATCTAACTGTAACTTATTGCTGAGCTTTTGGTCACTCGTGCCAATAATGAGGGTCATGAGCATCATGGGGCCATCAAATTCCAACTCGCAACCTTCTCGTGTTTGTGTGAGTAGGGGAGTATCACTTCCTGAAACTAATGGCGAGCTCTGGGTTGTCGTCGGGGAAACTTTTCCCTTCCCTTTGACTACCTCCCCGACGGCGTCGACAATGACAACACGGACGGATAATGACAAAGACGAAGATGACCAAGACGTGGGGGAACCCCTGCCTTCTCCATACGCTTGTGGCTGGTTCTGAGCAGCACAGGCCTGTCCACCCCTTGTCCCCCCGTGGCGCCCCCTACGTTCCATCCCTTGAAAAGAAGTATACATGGTGGTAGCTCACACTTAAAGAAATTGTTTTATCTTGGTGGTTCGAATAATCTTAGCTGTTAAAGAGCCCTAAAACTACTAATATTTATTAGACGAGTGAGCGCAGCGAAACGAAGTCTTTATTACGCTACTCGATCGGACCTTCTCGTAACTGTGTCCAATGTCTGTATGTATATCCGGTTCCATACGGCCGAACGACCAAATTTGATTGAGCTGAAATTTTAAACAGACATCCGTGACCAGGTAACTGAGAACTGCTAACAAAATAAGCACAATCCATTTCAATTTAAATACACAAGAAATAATAAACTGAAAAATAGGCCTATCATATGTAGGAATTCTTCTAACGACATTGGTTTTTGATTTGAAAAAATCACTGCTTCTTAGATGTTACTCGGTTGCAATGGAGGCACTGCAGTGGAAAAATATTTGTAATGCAGTTATGCAGTCACAAACTAGGTATATCAAAACTTGCATGTTCAAGGTACCCCCAAATTCCGCTGGGAGATTGAGTAAACCTTGCAATCTTTACTTGTATTTCGTACTGGCTATGTTTTCCATAGTATTGTCACAGTTGATGTTGACTTAACTGCGATATATGCATTTCAAAACATGTTTTTTTTTTTTTTTAAATCTTATCCGACCAGGGGATTGAACCCATGGTCTCCCACATTCCGGGTATAAGGGCGCCTTAGCCAACTAGACTAGGGAAACGCCAAAGTCGTTAACAGACGAGTGAGTGAGCCATTTGTTAAATACCCGGTACCATTCCCCATACTGGGCTAGATCCAGCCTTAGGTATAGGGAGGAAATTGGATGTTCCCGGGTACTCAACACATGGGTCACTCACTCGTCTATCAACGACTTTGGCGTTTCCCTAGTACTAATAAACCCCATGCTGTTAGTCAGGTCACCCCATTCACATGAAATAGACAGTGTATGTAGAGCTGTTGTAAACATAGCAACAGTCTCCCCTGCTAGCTGTTTTCGTCTAAGAAAACATGCCCTTTCATATATTACATTCCTTTGAGGCAAAAATAAATTTTCGATTTCTTCAATCACCACTGTGCAGGTTGCTTCATCAGTTTCATACAACTTAAATGAAGCTTGAATCTCTTCAGCCTTTTCCCCAATGCAATTTATAGGTTATCTCCTGTCTTTTATTTATTTAAGATCGATTCCAGATGTAGACCTAATTCTACCTGTTCATCCATTGCAACCACTCTTGAGGTTTGAAAGAGAAGTTTGTTGGAGGTTATATTGTGACTTGACAGAACGTGGTTTGTTCCTTCGCAATATGTATTTAATTATAATTCATATACTTAACAGATTTTCTTCATTCGTATCTTAAAAGAAGCACTATTTAACAAAGTTTTCCGTTGGCCCCAAGTTTTACTCGCTAGTAGCTAGACTGGCTTGGATGAATAGGGATTAACAGGAATGAAACTCGAAAACGTCTACTATTCTAAACCAGACATGTTTATTCGTCCATTTATAATAATGGCCATAGAGAGGCTGGTGTCTATAAACATTAAACAATACAACAACTACAACTACAAGATGGCGCGAGAGCGCAGTGAACTAATGAAACAGTAACTGATGACACATTTTAGAAGGGAAAAATGATCAGCTTATAGAAAACAGATACCGAGATGACTTGTACTGTATGTATTCTCTCTATACTGTTCCATCACCCTCTTAAACTCGCTCGCAGATGAAAGCCAAGGTCGCGTCACATATGACGTCGTTTAACAATCCGTCGCTCTTACGAAATGAACCGCAGTCTTCGTCACCCGAGAAGTTGTTGGGCTCGCCTGGCGCCCAGCGGGTGAAGCCGGTTGAACTCAGGGGTTGATCTGTAAGACAACCGGATCACACTGTCATTCCATGGAGTTATAATAGTACTGTTGTACTGGATGCGCATGTGTGTAGTGGGAAGTGTACGAGATAGCACACCACGTCGCGCAGTGCATTGTGGGCACAGTCGGACATATTTGTTGTTGACGTGCTGTCCGTGTCAAAAGATGTCAAAGATCAATTCATAGTCCTTAATACACAAGGTGACAAGGACAACTATCCTATATTTAAATAACTTGGCATATTTTACATCAAGACAGAAGTGAGATTGTTATTCACGTTAGGTAGATTGAATGGTTCTTTATAGCCATATAACATTAAATGGATGTTTTACGTAGTGGGCTATCTAGAAGACCTAATATCCGTACCACTCCGAGTTGGAACTAAAATATAAAGCATTGCCAACTCAGCCTGATACGGACATAAGGCTAGTCAAGGCCCTTGCTATACCTGTCATGCTGACCAAGGTAGGCTAGCTAGGCATAGCACTATTTTACAGATAGGGCCCAGGCGCCAGAGAAAAAATTTGTTAATTTAACCACATAGATGTATTATTATTATTATTATATTATTATATTATTATTATTATTATTATTAGTATTATTATTATTATTATTATTATATTATTAAATGTTCTAAGGCAATTGTACTTCGCTATTTTTCAATCGAATTTGCAATTTGGTATCATTCATTGGGGGGGACATTTGAATATAAACTAACATCACTGATCACTGCTCAAAACTATATCATGAGAACCATATTTAATCTTCAGAGGCTTCAGTCAACTGACTTTGTTTATATAGAGCACGACATTCTTCCATTGCCACAACTGTATTTTTATAGAACTGTTTTATATGTTTTTAGTAATCTTAGTAACCATTGACTTTGTGAATAGTGCTGTCAATACTAGAAATTCATCAGTGCTACGTTTAACCGTACCTGACTTTAGATTAACAAATACACGCAACCAGTTATCATATAAAGGCCCATATCGGTTCAATTCTATTTTATGCAAGATTACAGAGTTTTTAAAACCATGTATGAAATATGTTCATTTTAAAAAACTTGCAGAAAATGCAGTAAAAGAGAGGTGAATTATTTCCCATTTTAAAATTGCTTTTACCTTTAATATTAAGTATTGTATGTAGGCCTACTTATGCATTGTTTTTTTTTTTAATGTTTTATTGATTTGGTTACATTTAAAACTTATTATCATGAATTTTTAATTATACATTGTATTTTTAATTTTATTTATTTAGTTTAATTGGTTAATTATTTTGTTAAGGTTTTAAGAATGTATAGTTTATTAATATTTACTCGTGGCGGCTGGCACAATTAAAATTTTATTATGTGAAGCAGTCTCTTCACACGAGCAGTCTGCTCATGAAGGCAACTTGCTTGTTTAATAGTGTTAAATGTATTGTGTGTGTTTAATCAAATAAATTGAATTGAATTGAATTGAATTATTATTATTATTATTATTATTATTATTATTATTATTATTATTATTATTATTAGGTATTATTATTATATTTATTATTATTATTATTATTATTATTATTATTATTTATTTTTATGTAATCAAACATAATCCATTTACACATACAGTTCATACAGGAAGGGAGCAGGAAGCGGACCTTGTGGTCCATACAATATAGATGTCCTGCCCCCGTAAAAGTACTAAAAATAAGCTTATATTAATATGCCAATAGGCCTACTATTATATGTGGATGATATGATGAAAACAATAAATAATTTTATAGAAATGAGATGAGATGAGACCCTTTCATTTTAACCTTTCGTCATCTAATCTGAATCCAGTGGATTATCCGTTTCAATGCCAAAGTCGTCATACATGTTAGTTTTGTGTTTGTGTTTGTGTTCTTCCCCCCCCCCTTTTTTTTTCGTTTTTTTTTTTCTTTCATTCCTTTTGCTTCTTTTTGTTTAGTTTTGTGCGTGTGCGTGTGCGTGTGCGTAGGTGCATGTATGGATAATGTGCATGTATACGTGTGCGGGCGAGCCTAAGTGAGTTGTATTGTGCGTGTGCCTGTGTTAGTAAAGTTGTCTTTCATAAAGTGTTTCTTAACAGCAGCCTTAAAACATAAAGATGACGGGCGTAGCTGCGTATGTACTCTGGCTGGTAGAGAATTCCAGACTGATGCAGCTCTATTATAAAAAGACTTTTGATAAGCTACTGTACGGCATGCTGGGGTTTTGGGTAAACACCTCGCGACATCCCCTATTCATGTGTACATGCCTACCTCAAGTTCATTCAGTGGATTAATGTCTATTTTATTACAAAAATGTTACCTAAAAACAGAACTTCGTTTTGCATTAACACATTGTTGATTGTGGGCAAGATTACATTTTTGAAGAGCTTCGGTTGCACTGAGGAATTTATTAAAACCAATAACAAACTTGGTTGAGCGATTTTGAATTTTTTCCAAAATTGTGAGGTTAGTAATAGTGGTGGGGTGCCAAGCGGGTGTGCCATACAATAAGATTGGGCGGATAACTGTTAGATACACTGTTCTTAAGACTTGAGGCTTACATTCTTTTAGATTCCTGTATAAAATACCAATTAATTTTGTTGTTTTACATCTTATTGTTTCCGTGTGAAAGTTCCTTTTGAGATCCGGTGTAATATTAAGTCCTAAAAGTTTGAGGTTGTCGCTTGTGCTTATGGCATTACCTTGGATGCGATATCTTGAGTTAATACTAACATAGGTTTTCTTAATACTGAGACAAACACTTTTTTTAGAATTCAGCTTCATATTGTTCACTTCACACCAAACAGCAATACTAGCCAAGTCATCTTGAAGGGCTGGTACGTCGCTCATATCGACAAAGGCGCGATAGATGGTAAAATCGTCAGCGTATTGCAGGCAAGTGGATTTTACACATGCAGGCAAGTCAAGCATAAATAGGACGAAAAAAAGAGGCCCCAGGACCGAACCCTGCGGTACTCCAGACGTAACACTTACTGGTTTAGAGGTTGCACCTGAATGTACTACACTCTGCTTATGCCCGGTCAAAAACGATCTACACCATTGCAGTAGGTTACCATTAATACCATTGTGCTCCAAGCAAGCGTTCGTGTGAGACTGTGTCGAACGCTTTGTTCCAATCAAGTGAAATTATGTTGATTTGTTTATTTGTTTTAAAGCCGGTTTATCTAGTATGCATTGCCATCCTCTATAAGTTGTAAAAGCATAGTGTTAATGATCTCTTAGGGAGAAAGCCATGCTGGTTTTTGTTTTATCAGGCCGTTAGTTTGAAAATGTTCTAGAATCGAATAAGAAAGCATTTTTTTTCAAGTAATTTACGAACAACTGAAGTCAGAGCAACGGGTCTTAATTGTTACATCTTCCTTTACACCTGATTTGAATACGGGAAAATATTTGCGTTTTTGCAATCGAGAAGTATACAGCCCGAGGCCAATGAGACGTTAAATAAACTTGCAAGGGAGGGAGCGATGGAAACAGCCCATTTGTGTAGAATCCTGGCAGGAATGCCATCTGGACCGGACGCCGCCCCATGGCGCACCCTACGTAGATGTGTCAAAACAAAGCGCTCTGAGAAAAACGCGTTGGAGAGGGGCTGACAGGGTGATGGAGCATTGACCGCAAATATGGGGGAGGAATTAGGTCGCGAAAAATTAGCCTTGAACTTAGCACTGAAAGATTCTACAATCTCATTAGCTAGATTCGCTAAGAATTTTTCCGTCGTTCACAAAAAAGTCCGGAGCCGCGCTTCCACTTTTACTGTGTATATACTTCCAGACATTTTTTGTATTGCTCGACGTACTCAGCTTCCACATGTAGTTTCTGTGTGATTGTCTAATGGACTGCTTGACTATTTTTCTAACTTCATTGCATTTCACATTTGTCTTCACTGCGAGATGCTTTCCACACGCTGGGCCTCTGCTTTCCCCGAATCGTTACCTTGGGTATTGACTAGTGAACACACGCCCAAAACACTTCACTCCACGATCGCCAGGCCTGCTCTATGTCATTGTTGTGGTGTAAAGTGGCAACTTATTTTTTTACAGTTTGTTGAGACCGGGCCAGTCTGCTTTAGAAAATTTCAACACAGTTTTAGAAATATTTTTGGTTTTGATCGGTTTACAGGTGAGAACCGTTAATGTGGCTTGGTGATCACTTACACCGGGAATAACTGAAACTTGATCGATATGATTAGGGTCGTTGCACAGCACAAGATCGAGTAGGGACGACTTTGACGGAGTGATACTGGTAGGCTCTGTTACAAATTGAGAGAGAAGCAGGTCATTAAAAGCGGTAATGTAATCGTCAGCTATTTTGTTGTTTGGAATAGGAGGTCCGTTTAAAGTCTAAGCCATATCTAAATTAAAGTCTCCAAATAACATGATTGCAGTAAAATTCTTCATTGCGGCCCGCACTAGTTTTAGGGACGATAATAGTAGTATGTCATGTGTTATGTCAGTATTTGCTCTGTACGCTGAACCATATAGAAATTTGCCATGTTTTGAATTAATTTCGACCCACACTATTTCGGCGTCAGTTTCAAGGTCCGTTCGTCGCGTGGCAGCAAGGTCTGGGTGCGTGGCAATTAGCACTCCGCCGCCCGATCTCTGGCCCAACCCAACCTGTCTTTACGGAACACTTTATAAGAACCGTCGAAAATTTCCCGGTCACTGATAGAAGCGTTGAGCCAAGTCTCACACGCATACACTACCGATGCGTTATGAGATTCTGTCCATGCGCGAATAAAAGGCCGTCTTTCAATGAAAGATAAAACTGTGATGCTATTTGCATTGCTATTGCTTCCAAGCGAAATGTCACTCTCATTGAATCTTGAAAAGTTACTGTCCTCGAAGAAGGAATTAGAAAATTGCGGTCACTTCCAACAATATCCAACCCCTTTAAGTAACTCTATGTGTTGTTTGGTGGTGATGTTCGCGCAAGCCCTGTGCATGGAATCATTACATGATGAACAGTAAATAAAAATCTGATTTTTTCTGCCTGTTGACAAACATATTTGACAGAGCCGAGTTGCTACCCCGCGTCCGTCAGCCGTGTTTGCTTGGGTGGAGCTATTGTTGTTGTTATTATTGTTGTTTGTCGCGGGATGACCATGACCGGGGTCGACGCCAGCTCGGGCACATGTGTTGGCCGCGTGGGTGGGCGAGGGTCCAGGGTTGCAGTGCACGTCTCCGCTGAGAGCGAGGAGGAATGTTGCGAAATGCGAACCCAAGGGTGGAGACATGTTGTCGGTCCCTTCCTCTGGCCGTCGTTACGCAACCCCTGAGCTTCCCACGCCCCTTGCGCGAAGCAGACGAATGTTCCAACTGAGTATTTGCACCGAACACTAATGTGTAATCCGAATCAGTACAATCAGACACCAGCAGCTTTTCAATCAACTCACCTCTCAGAAATGAGTTGTTCACATCACTACGAACCAGATGGTGTTTGTATGAAGTTAGATAAGATAGATAGATAAGGGTCTTTATTGTAAGGCGGGATTAAGGCTAGTGAAGCCTTATCTTCCATCCAACCTAATACTAATAATAATAATAATACATTTGATTATGAAGAGAACATTACATGATTATATAAAATATTGAAATAATACATTAAATACATTATGGTAGCATTATTGCAAAGTTAAAATTTTCTAGGTGTATAGTAATGTTGTGCAAATTATGAATTTTGAATCGATTTATGCAAATCTTCAATAGTTTAAGAAACATTCATTCATCCATTCACACAAAAGTACAAAATTAATATAGCTTTAGACATTGTGTGCAGAAATACAGGTGAGCAGGAGCAGGTTGTGGTATGTATTACTTAATCATTAATTTAACAAAGGCTGTAGCGGCTGATGTTTATAACTGTTAATTAATTATAATTACTCAAGTAATGTTGATGTACTTTATGCTTGAAAGTGTCGTAACTAATTCCGTAAACATCCCTGATGCTCGTTGGGAGAGTATTCCAGACTCGAATAGCGTTTATTGTAAAAGAGTGGTCAAGAAGATTGGTTCTATGGGTTGGAAATGTTAACTGAGTACCTGATCTAGATCTAGTGTTGAAGGTATGGTTTGAGAATAGGTATTGAAAATTAGATGCTAGGTACGAAGGTGTTGATGTTGAGAGCAGACGATGAACAAGGCAAATCGAGTGTAGATTTCTACGGTCATTTAGACGAATCCACGCAAGATTTTTGAATCCAGGGGTAATATGATCATATTTTTTTTATACCAAAGATGAAACGAACACAGGCATTTTGAGCTCTCTGAAGACGAATAGAGAGGTCTTCAGTAAGGTCATTGTACACAACGTCGCAATAATCAAAATGAGGCATGACGAGGCTTTGTACGAGCATTGTTTTTAAATTTGTTGTGAGGAAGTTTTTTAAACGGTTTAAAGAGTGTAAAGATGCGTAGGTTTTCTGACACACGTGTTTGATATGTTCGGTCCAGGTCATGTCATCTTTCATAAAGAGTCCCAAGTTTCTAAAATGACGCTGAAAAGGTATAGTCGTGCCGTTTAAGGTAACGGGGTTGATTTTTGTGCGGTCTATTTTTGCTAGCAGTTTGTGATAACCTAGAATCATAGATTGAGATTTTATGGGGTTTATAGTCAAACAATTTTTGGTCGCCCAAGCATGTAAAGATTGTAAAGTCGCGGACGCGCGAATAAACCACACTAAAATTATTATAATACAGAGCCGAAACACACTTCACCCCACTGCGGCCGCCATGACATTTGGCTCCAACCAAGGCCTAAACCTATAGACCTACCCCCTTAAACTCCGTGGTCATTCGTTTCTATTTTTCTACCAAAGCATAATTATTCTGTATTCATCCAGGACTGAGAATAAATGCTGCTGAAGAGAGTTAACATATAATTGTTGCAGTTAATTTAACTTTAAAAATCTAAGTTTTTTGATAAGTGTTCGAGCCGAGGTGCTCAACTCCGAGAATAATGGACTGTATATATATTTTGATCTGAACTTACCCCGAATCTTGACGTAGGCTGAAGGAGGCAGTGCAGAGGTAAGTACGATGGGCGAGATGTTAAGCCCACCGCGAGAGAGAACAGGGATAAAGAAACTCGAGTTTGGAAGATGAGTAGGAAGTTAGAGAAGGCCTGAAGGCAAGCAAGTTCGAACCGACCAAGGACTGCACGCGGAACCCGTCGT
>JAMZAV010005703.1:0-43228 GCA_024449915.1 Sweltsa coloradensis
TTGACCTTTATTTTGGGTAATTTACAATTACGTACTATATCTCTATAGCACAATATAGGCAATTCTTCATATGCTTAATGCTTAAATGTAGGTAATACCAAAATAATACCCTTCAATTAATTATGATTCCATTCTGTAATTTCAGGCACTGATGCTGCGCATGTTACGCGAGTATGAGCCCAGGATCAAAAAGCCAGATTTTGACGGGAACATGTACTGTGTCTGCTAGCACTCATGTGACTGACAACAGTACCAAAGCTGATAGACTGCTTTACTTTAGATAGCCTACAAAATCTTACATATTTGCCATAGACTTTGTTACCAATTTTCCAGAGCCAAATCTATTTTTTGTGTATGACAGTATGGAAAAAATTGTTACTTGTTTGTTACTTATTTATTTATTAAATGCAAACTCTTCTTTTTATTTGCACATACTTTGAATGATGTTCAAACCTGGCTCTATTAAAACATCAAAACTTTTTTTTCCATTTTTTTCTAACCGGGTGAAAGGCAAATACTGTATTGCCTCTTCAAAATAATTTTTAACTTAACTTCCATCTAGCACACCATTTAGCGTAGATGGTTGTGCTTCTGTGAGATTAATTTTCAAACTTTTTCTTCCAAGGTGTCGAAGAGAAAAATGGGATTTTCTTGCAATTGTTAAAAAATGTCTTTCTTACGAATTATTTTGTTTTCGCAGATCATAGTCAATTATTTTAAAGACAATATTTGCCGAGTGCCCGATCAGAAAAAAAAAATTGTTTTGATATAGTATATTACCTATGAGTTATTTTATTAATTTTTATTATTATATTCACTATATTTTTACTGAGTTGCATATTTGAAATTTTTTTAAAGACATGGTTGATCCACCTTAAATGCGGTACTCTGATGATTCAAGAGAACGTTGGTTCGTCACTATAGCCATTGTCGGTTATAAATTAATTTGTTTCATAGAAGCTAATGAGTTGTAAGTTTGACATTACATTTCTTGTGGGAAACCTGTCCAGGGCCTCTGTTCTATAACTCCGACCGAATTGGATTCGTAAGTTTTTGACGGTAATCGATTCGGTTGTAGTTGGTGGACGTCGAAAAGGAATGTGATTTTTTCGTTAGTCGAAATTGATTTATGTTCGATTTGAAAAAATGGTGGGAGATAAGCCCTAGCCCACACGTAAACACAACCAGATTATTAACTTTCTCAAATGAATAACAATATGTAGTATGCTCAAAGAAAACCTACCTTTAGTAAGGGCCTACCCCTAAAAGTACTGTGCGTTCCCCTTTTTCATGAAATTATACCATTTAAAACCCATTTCTCCCCGATAGAGCAATGGTCAAACTAATAGTAATCTCCCACCAGAGGCAGAGTGCAGAACGATCGGAGAGTAACCACAGTTGTATTTACGTTGATAAAAAAGGAATTTTTACAACAATTTGGCGGCAGTGCATTATTGTTATGGTGGGTGACAGATTTCCCACTAGAGTGCAGGACGATCGACGTTTGGTCACTGCCATGTGTAAGTTCCACTGGAACCAAAATGTAAAGAGTCCTGTGGTCACTCCCCGATCATGCGATCCTGGCGGAGAATTGAGGCGAACCAGCTTGGCATTGCCCTATTGGAAAAAAATACACACATCTATTTCATTCTGCTATTTAAAAAGATGTGACAATTGACTGCAATTCATTAGTTCATATTTGGCCAACAGCACTGCCATGTGAATCATACCTTTCGACCTCGTTCAACAACAACTGAATCGATTACCGCCGAAAACGTACGAATCCAATTCGGTCGGAGTTATAGGATAGGGGTTCAAGATGCAATGCATGTTGCTCTGCAGGTGTCTTAACTGTTTTTTGTTTCTCAAAAATATTATTGCTCCTGGCTCTGAGTGTATACTATTGTTCCAAAGTTGGCATATAATGGCTGACATGGGGGTTACGTCCTTCCCAAAAATTATAAAAAATAATCAATGTTATATTGTGGTGGTTCCTCTTTCATTCAGCCAACTTCACATCCATATTTCTAGGGCTTAAAAATATTGGCTAGAGGGTAATAAAATAGCAATTTTATTTTACCCTCAACCTGCCATGGTTGTGAATTTGTTGTGATATATCTGCCAATATTTTTTTCTACCATAAAAGTTGGTTCCGTAAAATAATTAGAAGAGGGAGCGATAGTGACAGGATTCCTTGTGATTATGTTCGTTTGTCTGTCGTGTTGTCCATTCGATAAAAATGGCTGAACCACTAGACCGATTGTGCTGAAATTAAAACACACATCCGGTACCAGTTAAGTGGGTGCTGTTAACATTTAACCAAATCTGTTACAATTTTAAATTTTAAACGTACAAGAAATAATAAATTGAAAATACACTGAAATGTGGAACATTTAATTTAACGACAATGGCTTTTGTTCTTGAAGAAACATTTTATCGGGGGGGGGGGGAGAATCATGTTTTATTTCAAGCATTAATGAATTGCAGTGACCAAGGTGCGCCAAATATGGTACCCTCCGCTAACCGAGAGATTTAACTTCAATCTTACCTCTACTTTGTAACGACGTGGTTTTTTCAAAGTATCTATTTTATGCATTTCAAAAGATGTTTCTATAATGCGTTTACATGTATAAAATATAATGATCATGCATAATTGGAGTTATCTAAGTTGTCACATAATATTGCATAAATATTTAACATTAAATCTATGATTCACGTAAAACTTAAGTCTCTATCCCTCATCTAGCTACGACTTTGCGTATTCCTAGTTAATATTCAGTGCAATTTTAAAGTACAATAACAATGGTTTTATTTGCGCGGTTAACACTGTTTACATATTTTCTTGTTTTTAAAATTATGTCATCATTGTTAATCACCTCAGACATAACCCTATTGTCAGATTTTTTTTTTTTATTATTAGAATGGCTGTGATGCTCACTGTAAACTAAAAGTACATTGAGAGATTATTTGTATTGAAGGGTAACATACCATTTTATTTTGAATTAGCACATACACCATATTATGCCATTTAGAGTGACCAATATAATCAACTGATGATTATAACCCGATGCAATGATGATTGAAGAAAAGTGGAGGGGAACCTGGTACCAAGTCACATATGCTACTCCTTTTCGCAAGGATACCAAGGAGACCAATGGCTTTACATCCCATCCGAAAGGACGTGTAACCTTGACAATCATAAAAGTTCTTCCAACGAACCTGTCTGCCAAGCAGATGTTGAGGAGAAACGAAAGCCGTTACACTAGCTCTCGAACCTTCCAACGCTCTAGTCAGCGGTATAGAACGTGTGTTTCAGGGCAGAGCGGTCGCCCACGATCTCCCCTGAAATGGCTCTTAACTTCGTGTTCTAATGGGAACGGTTTTAAAACGACTGACGGCTTAAAGCTGGTTAATATTAAATTAGTATTTAACTAAAAAAATCCTCCATACTCTATTTTTTTAAATAAATTGTTGACATTGTTGGAAATGAGTTTGATGATTATTATTATAAACATTTTTTCTATTTTTCTATTTGGGGATTTTTGTAAAATGAGAGAAAACTCTCATGTCGGGGCCTGCTCCCGACATTGACCTTCTAGGACGTTTTGTTTTGGGAATTTTGTGCTACCATCTCTTTTCATAACAAATACGAATAAAACACAGTGGTGAAAACAGACGAAAAACAGGGTTGGCCTTGGTTTTGCTTCAATTTAATCGGCTTGAATGGTTATAATATTTTAAAGACAATATCATACTATTTTTAAAAAATGGGAAAAGTGTGTACTCTAAAACATCTCTCCGTTATGGACCTAGTGTTATGAGTCTAACAACAATGTGGATTAAACCTCACTTTGAATTTTGCGGATCACTATATCTAGCAGCCAATGCAAGGAGATAATAGAACTTTAACAGAACAAAGCTATGAAATGTATTCTGAAGAGTAATGTAGAAAGAAAGACAATAAAGAAATAAGTCAAATGGTATTTTCATCCATTAAAATATCTAATGGCATTTTAGTCAAGTTAATTTATTACGGACGATGAGCGCAGCACATAGTCTACAACCCAAGTCCATACGGGCCTTCCGTAGTGATTAATTTGTCTGTTTGTTTTGTTTGTCCAGTCCACATATGCCAACGGCCAAAAAGATTGAGCTGAAATTTTA
This sequence comes from Sweltsa coloradensis, assembly GCA_024449915.1. Classification (NCBI taxonomy): domain Eukaryota; kingdom Metazoa; phylum Arthropoda; class Insecta; order Plecoptera; family Chloroperlidae; genus Sweltsa; species Sweltsa coloradensis. The sequence goes on from JAMZAV010005703.1 coordinate 4,165, forward strand.
AACAGACATCCGTTGACAAGGTCCGGTAACTAAGTCTGCTAACAAAAAATGAGCAAAATACTGACAATCTTTACACGTATTTCCGTACTGGCTATGTTTTCCAAGTATTTTCACAGATCATGGACTACACTGCGTTATATGCATTCCAAACATGTTTAATTAATTTTTTAAATACAATCCAAGAAATTTATAAAATGTTTCCCGACCTGCGATGAACCCAGTCTCCCCACATTTCGTGTATAAGGCGCCCTAGCCAACTATACTAGGAACACGAGCCGAAGTCGTTGTTAGACGCGTGAGCGAGTCATGTGTTGATCCCCCGAGAAATATTATATAGGTATGAATATAGTTTTGAAGTTAGTTGGTTATAAGGGTAGCCTTCTACTGTAAGCCCAGATGCACCACTCTATCAGTCTATTTATGCTAGGCTAGGAGGCCTTAGGTAGGGGGTAAGAACGGGAATGTTACCATATTGGGGTTACTCAAACACATGGCTCACTCACTCATTCTAACCCAACTTTGGCGTTGTCCTAATAAGGAAAAAATTGATTATGTTAAATAAGGTTTCACAAATTAGTACAAGGAGTGCAAAGGCAATTATGTTTCTTAAGGAAAACTGTTCAAAAGATGCAATAAGTCTATTTTTTTGATTTAGATGAAGACAGGTATGTTACCATGATTTGAGAGAGGATTAAAAGTGTTGGAATGTTTAAAAGTAAATGTCATAGAGTTGGTATTGAATAATAGAAAATATTTGTAGTAGGATGTAAAGTAAGCTGTTAAGATATATAAAGAGCATACAATACTGGAAAATCAGTATGTGCCTGAGCATGGTAGGGCCTAGACTCCTAAAATGCCATGTTGTTTTATTTAAACTTTTTTTCTGAATAATTTTCTTGATTTGTTTAATCAGGAACACCCCCAAATGTGGATTGTTCTGTTTTATTACATTTGTGATTATGAACAATTCCGTACAATCATCTCAATGGTAGAATGGCCAATAAGATTTCCCTAAACCTTTCTACCGGACCACAGTTTGTAAAGTACTTGTACTAGCCTATTCTATTTGTTTAACCCTGTGCACATAAATTTTTTGCATTTGAATGCCTGGCGCTCTTATTATAGGCCACCCTCGTCCTGTAGTAGACCCACCTCGAAGCTGGTTAACCACCACCACCATGACCTCTAACGTACCGCCTAGTTGACAAATTGACAATATTAATATAATGATAAAACTTTAAGCACAGGCGAGGTTTTCTTATTTGAAAGTGCAGTTTACAGTCAAAATAACTCATTACATTATTGATAACATTGTTTTTCGCACTTTTCCTGCTTAATGTTGCAAGTTATTTTATCTGTTTGCCTATTGTTAAAATTATCGGAATTTGTTAATATTAAATTACTTGATCCATAAATTTCCTATAACATTTACAACTGATAATTTTACTACAGGCCTACCTACTACTTCAGGAACTCCTTCGGTTGAGGGGGTGGGTGGGTGGTTGGGTCCAAAATAAAGTCGTCATGTTTTAACAACAACAACAAATAATAGAAACTCCCTTTTCAGTTTACAGTCCTTATATTTAAAATAGAAACGTTAAAGGTTTGTAGTTTTTATTTTAGTGACAAAACATGACGATTGTCATTTCGGCCCCTCCCCCAAACGACAAAATTCCTACTTCAATATTGCAAATATACAACATGGGTTTGAACATTTGAATACCACCTTTTTTTTTTATCACCCCCTTTTAACCCCCTTTCAAAATCTTTGGACAATTTGAGCAGGGGGGTGCAACACGCATTCTTTTGAAAAATTTGCAAAAAAATTGGAAGACTCTGAAGGTAAATAAAAAAAAATCTTTTGTTAATTATCATTTTCCCTTATTGTACTAGTTATTTAAATAACGTAATGAAAGTGATAATTAATCATTGTTGATAAATCTTTGTGCTGCATACAAGCTAATTTCAAGGAAAACACCAGACTTGTGGGCCGTGGCCAGGGCTAGGCTGCCTAGCCCTGGCCTGCTTCCCTTGGCCCCCGGGATGGTAAACGTTTATTTTTCCTGTACACCCGGGTTTTCGAAATGCTTAATTTTTGTTTTTAAATTCGGGCCCAAATACGTATTCACCCCGGAAAAAGAAATCTACTGGACAATAAAAAGGGTAGGCCTCGGAGGAGTGGATATTTCGTCGTGACATTTTGATGGAAAGGGGGGGTAAATCGTGGTTCTTACGTCCATTGCGCCAAAAAGTGAAATTGAGGGAAAAATTATTGTGTTTTTGGACTAGGCCCTAGGGTCCAAAGAAATTCACCAACCACACCTAGGGATGGTCTTCGTGTGCCGACACGTGTATCGTACCGTACCCAAGACGAACACCCTTTTGCAAAATGTACCCCCTGCTACAACCTTCTATTTACATTCATATGACGTCAGGGCTGGGTTTGGTTTTTTAGGCTTCCTTTACCTCATTGGGTTTATTTTAAAAAAAAATTTCGGGGAAAACTAAATCTCTTGTGAGTATAAACAAGTCGAAGTCTTTCAGAAAAACTACGGGACCAATAGCCCCCCCCCCCAAAGATCGCAACCAACGGGCAAATGGCGAATCACGGGCCAAAAATTACGTAATTTAAAATAAAGCTAAAAAGCAACGTGGAAACTAACAACAGGGTTCCATTTATTTAGGGAAATGGGTATTTAAACCCACTACGGGAAAATTTTCGATTCTAATTCGTCCCCTACAGAACGAAGTCCCGGAAAAAATCGAAGGTACCGAATCGCCGCGGGGTACCCCCTAACTAGGCCCAAGCTTCAAATATCAGGTGCATTGTGGCAGGGTGGTAGCGGTCCGAATTCTATTTCCGCCGATGTTTTCATGCTACGGACAATTGGAAACGTAATTTTCCCGTACTACGGTTAAATAGCCACAGCGTTTTATTTATTCATGTGTTTAACCTTTATCTGAGTTTAATAGTCTAATTGCTATTGAATTTCAATCCAGCTAAAATGAATTTTCAGGATTAACATGGAGTTTCAATGGCGGCGGAGCGACTGATAGGATTTAACGAACTCGACCCAATAGCCGAACGTCAGTTGTTTTGGTATAATTTAGGCTTTCCTGCAAGTAAAAACATGTTTCTGTTGGTTAATATTGTAGCCACAGTTATAATACACTCAGTAATGATAATGTCTCCCTCCCCTTTGACATTTTAATAGGTTTTACACTCGTTTTCGTAGATCGTGGTTTTTCAGAAAGTTGTTTACCTGTCAAAAGTTGAAAAGTGACGAAATCAAGAAAATGGCGGACTTATTATTCCGATGTTATTATCTCGTACCTTCTATCCGGCGGATATCAATTTGGAGATTATATACCTATCTGTTCAAGAACAAGTGATTAACAATTTGACAAAAACCAAACTTTAGTAGAACTATTCAACAAATCGCTATCTGGTCACAAAGGCGGGAGGCGGGGGGGTGTTCGGCTGATCCGACGTTTTAGGGGCGTTCGGTCATTGGGTATTTGACCCTACCGTTTTGTCGTGATCGGTTAACGTTTTTACTATTTTTATCCTGTGTGCGACCCGCCGAACGATGTTTTCTCGTGAGTCAATTTAAGCGCGAGCGGCAAAATAGTCTCCTATTTCAACCCCTTCTCCTATTCACCTCGAGGCTCGATTGCGTTGAGTCATCGAAAATCGTAGTCGGCAATAGATAGATAGATAGATAGTACTTTATTTGTTGTTTAATATAGGCCTACATACAGAAACATGTAACCTAACAACAAAAAGGCGAGGTTCAATCCAACATGATTGTTCTTCCACCTAAGCCATTTACATATAGTACATAGAAATTTAACATTAATTATTTTAGGACATTTTACATTTTTTACAACAAAAGATAATATATACAAAAAGAGAGAAGTTATATACAAATATAGTACATAGGCTATAAATGTATCCATAAAACATGTTCTCAATGTTACACTAGTCAAGCCCTAGTACATATTCCGTTAACTTGTAATAGCAGCCTTCAATGAGGTATGTTTAAATGAATGAACAAAGCAAGTGCTTTGATGCAAGTACCGGGTACTCAAGATGTAGGCCTACAAAATGTTGCCAAACTACTGTGTTGTTATGATCGCACGCACGGTCGTTTATTTGTCAAAATAAATCTTACTAATTACTTTATCTTCAATTACTTGTTTCGTTAATCTTCAATAAATATTCTTACACCTACTCTGTCTGTAGTTGATCACGTCATTTCAATCGCTCTGTGCAGTGTGCGTCCGGCCACTGGCCAGCAAGCGGCACGCGGGCAGTGCACAGAGCAGCAAGCGCTACGTCAGCTGCCTGACTAGGTACTCTCCCCACCCCCCTTCCCATCCATCCGGCAACTCGCAAATTATACGTCTTCTCGACTTATTGTCTTCCGTAGGCCTACTCAATAAAATTTGAATCAATAGGGACTCCGGAAGGGCTCTTTATTGGTGCTTATGGGGGTCAATTATTATGCAGAAAACAAGTAATGTTTGTAGAATATAGGCCTATGTCTATCAAAAACGAAAAGTAAACACAGATATAGGCCTAGCACCTGTAGACGTAAACGTGTACACGCTTTTTTGAGTAGGGTGTAAACGTTCAGTGAAATACACGCTTTTTGACATCCCTAACTACAACCTTTCTCAGCGCTAGGGTCCTATAGGCCTAGCTTTAAGGTAGCGACCCCGAACAGTAGGGCCTACTTTTTCGGTTGGGACCGGCCAACTTTTCAACGCCGCCTTCGGATGGGAAAAATAGGTTAGGGGCAGACCTGGGTAGTAACGTAACGGAAGTAACGCGTTACTGTAACGAAATTACTTTTTACAGTAGGCTACCTAACGTGCCAGTAGGTTGTAATTTAATTACAATTTTCTCAATATAACAGAAGAGTAATTTCACTACTTTTATCAGAGTAAAAATGCGACTATTTTTACTTTTAGCAGTGCTGTTGCATAGAGGTAGAGAAAAATGGTGATGTAGAATTTCGCAAATTTTCTAGATGTCCATTTTATTGCTTAAATGTAATATTGCCGACAAATTACATCATTTAGAGATGGAAAAAACACATTATGAAAACGCGAATTTCTGGTGTAGGCTATAGCGCGAAATAACAAACAAGATTGTATCAAACTGGTCTAAACGCAAATTAATTCGCGAAATTGAACCTTTTAGTGTGCACAATGTAGAGGGATGGTGGAGGTGCCGGTCCAGACCGAATAACCGAATATTACGCGTGCGGTAGGCGGTACCGTGACGTCGCGGAAATAGACCACCAAAATAACGGCGCGTTTCACGGACTCCGCGGAAATAGTCCACCAAAATAATAGTGCATACAAATATTTATTTTTTGTTGTGAACCGATTCTGACTAATTCTTGGGTCACAATGATCGATTCTAACTTTTTGGAAGAAGTGTCATCCCTAACTTAAGGGTCTCCTTTTTTTTATTTTTTAGTAACGATTTTGAGAATTTTTTGGAAATCGCGAAAAACCCGAAATTTGGGTTTTTATATCACCATTTCTCATTACCTCTGTGCATTGAACATAATATTATATCAGGCCTATTTCATATGAAAGTGCCAACATTCCAACATTTCCCGTTTTGGAGTTGGTTTCTATTTTCGGAGAATTGATGCGCGGATTTTAGACTTCCTTTCAATTCTTTATTCTTTTTAATTAATTAATTGTTTAGGTAATTCTTATTTATGTGAGAAACATGTAGAGATAGGGTAGGAGACCAACAGCTTACCTGAAGTGGAGTAGGCGTACCTTGATAGAAGACATAAACACAAATAAACAAATAACACTACATTTCAAACGTTTCGGTCTACGTGACCTTCCTCAGTGAGTAGAGAAGAGTTACTGAGGTGAAAAACTAAAGCTAGGTAGCCGTTGGCTAGGGTGGGGGTGGGGTGAAGTGAAAGATGAGTGGGGGGGTGTGGAATGGGTGACAGGGAGGGGTAGAGAGGAGGAGAGGGAGGACTACCTAAGGTTTAAGTTAGGTTTGTGGCGCGATTTGCAAATCCATTGGTAGGCCAGTTCCCATCTTCTCAGTTCTCCATCGTGTACAGTGGGAGGGAGTGACCTGATGACACAAACTGTGAAACAGGTCACGAAGGGAAGGCCATGCCCATTGGCATGCAATGCCACAGGTTTCTCGAGGTTCTCCTCTCTTACATCCTGTCTGTGCCCATTCATTCGGGTTCGGAGAGTATTAGTGGTAAGTCCAACATACTCGGCGGGACATCGGGTGCATCGAAGTTGGTAGACGATGTTGCTAGTGCCACAGTTGTTGTTGTTGCGTATGTCATGACATGACAGCCGAGTATGTTGGACTTACCACTAATACTCTCCGAACCCGAATGAATGGGCACAGACAGGATGTAAGAGAGGAGAACCTCGAGAAACCTGTGGCATTGCATGCCAATGGGCATGGCCTTCCCTTCGTGACCTGTTTCACAGTTTGTGTCATCAGGTCACTCCCTCCCACTGTACACGATGGAGAACTGAGAAGATGGGAACTGGCCTACCAATGGATTTGCAAATCGCGCCACAAACCTAACTTAAACCTTAGGTAGTCCTCCCTCTCCTCCTCTCTACCCCTCCCTGTCACCCATTCCACACCCCCCACTCATCTTTCACTTCACCCCACCCCCACCCTAGCCAACGGCTACCTAGCTTTAGTTTTTCACCTCAGTAACTCTTCTCTACTCACTGAGGAAGGTCACGTAGACCGAAACGTTTGAAATGTAGTGTTATTTGTTTATTTGTGTTTATGTCTTCTATCACGGCGCGCCTACTCCACTTCAGGTAAGCTGTTGGTCTCCTACCCTATCTCTACATGTTTCTCACATGATCCAGCCTTTTGGCATTCCTTTCATCACACCAATTCTTATTTATGATTTGAAGTAGGCCTAGCTAATGTAAAACAAAAGATTCATTTGCCTTGTTAGGTATATAACTTTCAGCACATTTCAGGTGAGATTTATTTTAAGAGACTACTATTTGCAACTGTTTTGGGGACAAAAAATGCAACTTTTTTGTGGTTAAAAGGAAATATTTGGAGACCATTTTTTTTTAGTTTTTAGGAACAAATGCAAACTAATTTGGGTAAGACATGCTGGAAGCCCGACTTGGCCTGATATGCTAGGCCTATAACAACTTAGGCCACCTGGGTGGGCCTAGGAAACCCCGGAATTACGTTGAATTCAAATACCTTTAGCCTTACGTTTTTTTGCTACCTATCCTAATATTCCGATCAACCTTAAGAAAAAAGGGTTTTGGTTTGACATTTCCCCACCCCCATCTTCCATCTTGCTTTTTACTGCGCTTGAGGCCCAAAAAAAATCCCGAGAAACGGATTGGACCAAAAACGAGACGGCTGGGGACCCTAGCCCTTTTAGAATCATTAACGGACAGCCTCGTTCTGGCAGCTGTAGGCCTAATACGTTTTGGGAAGATACCCTTTGGGAAACCCTTCCCAACATGTGATTCTACAAGGAAAAAAATAAATAAAAAAGTGTTTCAATGTTTGTGATTTGAACAAAGTCAAAGACTCAGAATACAAATTTAATTTACATTTGGGTCCTACGACGTTCTTTCAAATATAATCTTTCTTTCTGCTATAAAAACACTCTTATTTGCTTCTTGAGTTCCTATCCCACGGGTCCCCCCAAATTGAACAATCATTTATATCAATATTTTCATTCTAATAATTAAGGTTTTTATTCAATGGGATGCATTTATTATTGTCATTGTCACTCTCAAATTTTTGTTTGGAAAAGAGCTATCACGATAGCCTAGGCCAAAAAACATGACATCGAAGACAGCGGGGCAGCAACATAAACACGATTTTATTTTTTTGACTTAATTGAGGTTCCACTTATTCGCCACGCAGACAAACGATACGCCCCGCGGGGCCCCCCGTGTCCCTAGAGCCTTGGGTTAGCTGCTACGGCCGGGCAGGGTTAGCGCGTGTTTTATGGAGATTCAATGGGGACAAAAAAATATAACGTCAAATAAAAAGTGTAAAAAAGCCGCAATGTACTTGTTAAAATGAAACCCGCGAACTTATTCGTCATACATTTTTTTAATCAGGAAAACACAACATAAAAAATATAAATTTTGGTAAAACCGAAAATATTGCAGAAAATGAAGATATCTCAATATAAAGGAATCATATTCAAAAATTACATCACGTGTAAAAACTAATCCAAGCTGGGGTGTTTATTGCTATTTACAGTCATTTAGTAAAGGTAATCAAATTCTCTTAAGTATAGACATAATAATTTCAAACTTGATACTTTACAACCCGAACTATAATAGACAAATTTGTCGATTCTTCAACTCGCATGCCTGTTTTAGGATTTTGTTTTTGTTCATGTTTATGTGTTAGGCCTATACCATGCATAGTAACTATGGTAACAAATAATAAGCATAGTTTGAAATAAAAATTACGATGGCCTTCTAGTGTGAAGGGTCTAGCCCCGTCCTAGTCTAGTCTATATACTTATGTATTGTATTGACAGTTAAAGTTTTATTATTTCACACGCATAAACGCTAGAGAATCTTTTTTACGAAAGGGGCTAATGCTCATGTTATGTTTTGACATTGTGATTTTGGTTTTTATCCCGTAACAATAATGAAATAAATATTATCAATCGTAAACAAAAACAAACAACAAACACGATCGGTGCATACGTGCGAGCAACACAAAGTGAAACTGGATAATATAAAAAAAGTCTAAAAAAGTCTTAGCAAAAATGACGAATGGACCAAAACACAAATAAAATGTCTTGTACAAGATCAGTCCTGGACCATGGACTTTTAATAACCAGCGTTTTGAAATATAGCTCAGTAAGCAAGTAACTCTGCAGTTAGGATGTTGCCATTGATTATAGAATGTTCTATTCTCAATGATGTTATAGCCTTTATAGTCAAAACTCATCTACTCAATAAATAAATAAATACATTGTATTAAGAGTCTACCCACTCAGTTATATAACTTTTCAGTGGGGGACAGTAAATTAAAGCGACCTTTCATCCCTGTAGGCCCGACACAATCGAGGAGTGAGTGATTAATTAATTTTTTTTGTGAATTATTTTGTAAATTATTAATATTATTGTATTATATTTATTTTTTTACATGTGAGTAAGAGTAGGTATATACATTAGGGAAGGATTATCTGAGGATCTGCTTCTATTTTCTTATTTGTTTATTTCAAACGTGTATCTCAACTCGCAATATTATTTTATATTTTTAAAAATGAGAAGGCCAACGTAAGAGAGATGATGTAGAGAATTATTTTTATATCACAAGGCAAACTGCGTCGCAGGGGCGTAGGAACAGGGGGGATGGGGGGAAAACTCCCCCCCCCACTTTTTGGCTTGACCCCCCAACTGGGGGGGGTCAGGCCAGGTATGAGTGTCATTTGCTAACTTATACGCTTTTCCAAGCAAAGGGGTTGCTACCTGGTGGCGAAAAATGAAAACTGTCCGATCAGTGATAGTTGGAGGAGCGCGCTATGTGTTTTACCTGAAGAATACATGTCATTCCGTGTTTGTCACTATAAATATGTACAATCACAGGTACATTGTCGTTGCTTTCCCAAAATGTTGTTATTGATGATTATCAAAAGCATGGGGTGCACCAAAATAATAAAATCGCTCTCCAATATGCGGGATTCGAGACCCTGTTTACCAGAAAAAATATTACTATATTCAGACCTGCGCCCATGAGACACCAAGGATGGCATTTGTATCCATATTACAATTCTCTAATTATAATTCATAAAAATCATTTTGGGGGTTTATAGGCTATATCCAAATATAAACTAACAGGGTACGATATAAATACTAAATCAAATTCAAACAGTCAAGAATGTTCACAACTCATAGTAAAAAACCCCACATACAGTATCGCTCGCTTCTTATGGCACTTTTAATTGAAATATACTTCTTTCGTTTTGTTATGATAATTTAATATAAATAAAGTCATACTCATAATAACAATAACAAAACAATAACAAATATAATATTAATTGTATTAGTGCTTATGCACAAGTCCCAACTCCTTTTCTACCTATATAATTAATGTAGGCCTACATATACCATTTACCGTAATTGTTTCATTACCAATATTCAATACATAATATTTTACATAATATCATAATAAATACGATTTATATTATAACTGGGGTATAGAAAAAGTATAATGATATGACCTACAAGATTTAAAAGCTGTCTGCAGAATGACGCGTCATGCCATTATTGACATACAAAACAATAATAAAAATAGGCCATCAGCTATTCAATAGGCCTCCTTTTCATAAATGTATTTTTAAAAAAACCGGAAGTCCTAAGTGTATACAAGATAAATATATATAGGCCTACCCCGATTTCGTTTACATTGTAAAACGAAGCAGTACAACAAGTACAAAACAACGTGTAGGGCTATAATTTGCTAGAATCTCTTCTGATTTTGGACAGCAAGTAAAATATTGAAATTATTAGTATTGGGGAACATTTTCTTGGCAAAAATATCATCGATCTTCATCATTCAACATTTTTTTATACACTTGGTTTCTGTATTTAATAGGTGAACAGTGTGGTTTGTTCTTTTCGAGCTCATAGCATCAAATAATCTCAATTTGTTTTTGTGTAATTTAAAATGCCATTAAATTCCCGTTATTAACAAAGCCGATCCCCAAAACTTACGTATTTTACTAATAAAATACGCGGACGATGTGACATAATCAACAATGTTTTCGCAAATGATCAGAAATGTAACAAAAATCAAGTTGAAGCCAACTGAATATACAGCGCCCGCCGTAAGCAGCTCGCCTCTATCACTGATCGGTCCGACATGTTGCGTTTTAGTGCTGCCATCTATCTTTGCTTGGAAACGCGTATAGCTTGTTGGGTGATTTTTAGGATTTTTACTACAGTCGGGCTTGCAAACAAAAATTAAAGTTTTTGTTAACATTTTTTAGAAAGATTCAGTACGAGACGTGATTTGCGAGACTAGACCAGCAATCTGATTTTATGCTTATATTCATTTTATATTGTGTGCAGTATTTTCAGGTTTCACTCCCAAGCAGACTGTCGACCGATTTCAGTCAGGTAATCAATCTTCAATGCAATATTAGCTTCAAAATGTAACCCTTATTCATAATTAAAATTCGCCTGAAAACGTGTTTTAGGCCACCTATCAAGGGCACCTTTAAAAAAATCTCGCCTACGGCAAAAAAGCCTCCGGCGGCTGGGCCCCAGACCCGGTTTTTTCCGCCCAACCTCATACTCAACTTTAGTGTGACCCCCCACTAAAAAAATAGTTTCTATGCCACTGGTCGTACACAATTCGATGGTGCTGGTTAAACTGTTCTGGTTTATTTAAATAGATAGATATAACGAGCCATTGATGACAAAATGCGTGCAGAAACAGCACTGTTTTGTAGGCATGGTTCAACAATCTAGTTATTTTTTGGAAGACTGTTCCGTGATGACTGATCCCAAAATAGTGAAAATATTTTATGTCACGCTGTGCCTTTTAGGCAAAGGGTTTTAGCTTCGGGAAATTTAAAAACTAGCAATATATTTTACTGGGAAAATAAAAAAATTGAAGCAATATTGCTTTGGTTTTTTAGGGGTTGGAAAAGGGAAATTTTGGCATTTAGTGTTATTTTTTGAACCAAATTATCGGCCTATGTCCAACTACTGATACGGGGAATAAACCTTTAATTAAACACGACCGTCCAAAAATGAACAACAAAGTAACCTTTTTGACCCCCCTAAAAATCAATTTTTGTAGCTGAGAGGACGAGCGACCTAAAAAAGGGATTAAATACGCACGTTTAAAAAAAATTTTCACTGACCGTGTTGACAGTGCGTTCCCCTTGCAGGGTAAGCTTTTTCTTTAGTGCACTAAATTGAAATAACTAAACAAAATCTCATTTTTCGGGGTGGTAAGTACAGAATCTGGGCCCTGCTTGAGTGGTAGCCATACCTCTCTAGGCGGGGTGAACCCAAAGGGCGGCCACCATCTTTGAAACTGACTTTTGCGCAACATTTTTGAGTGGTAATGGGTCAAAAACAGGCTTTGTTTGGTGATTATCAATATTTTGTAATATTGTTTCAATAATGACTTTACCTTTTTTGATAATTTTTTCTATGTATTATAATTGTGTTTTTTTTCTTTTAAATAGGATAAGAATTTTGTGTGGTACGTTCACCAAAATAAACGTCCTGGCTACACCGCACCTGTTGCATTGCTAAATGACATCGCCCAGGTAAGACCTCAAATTATTGATTGCCAACTCAAGAAAAAATTTAATTTTCTTTTGTTATCAGATTCGGTGGGTGCGTATAATATGGCCTTAGGCCCTAGTACCAAATTTTCTTATAGTTTTATTCCTACACCGCCCCCGTATCTAAAATATTTTCATCCTAGTAAAAAATTGTGTTTTTAAAACCTCAGATTAAGTGTCTATAAAATCTTCGATAAGGCCTTTTTGTTGTTTTAAATTAAATTTAAAAAAATCTGCCTTTTTGCAATTTTTGTTTTTATTAAAAAAAATACTGGTAGGCCTATTTGCCAAATTTCAAAACCATCAGGTTAAAACCCTTTGGGAAGAAAATTTTTCCAAAATGTGCCAGAGTTTAAACCAATTGAGCTCTGGACTCCAAAACAAACCTTAAAAAATACTATTGGCCCTTAATTATTATGATTCATTTTGAATCCACAAAAAAAAAAAATGACGGTTCAAAAGAGCTCCGTGATTTCCCCCCCCGCAATGCAGTCTTGTTTTTTGTGTATTTCCGTAGTTTTAGCATTCATGTGACGATATTGGATGTTTCCGATCTGATCGACATTTCTTTCCCTTCATTCATTTCATTAAATTAATTCCCGAAAATAATAAAATAATCAAACACCCCTTCCCAACAAAATCAGGTCGGGGGGGACGTATCCCCAAATTTCTCGGGCTGTGGACTTTCATGTTTGCTAGCCGGGCTAAACACCTCCTCATCTACTTCGATGTCTTCTATACAGGCATTTCTACAGTTCTCCCCATTGTTTTTCTATCCTCCAATCTTTTTTCATTTTTTCTTTCCCATGATTTCCCTCTTTCTTCAATTTTCCCATTTTTTTTTGGCCCCTCCATCTATCTCTTGGGCGTCCAACTCTTTTTACTCCCCCCCCCCATGTGCTTTTAAAATTCTCTTCTTGGGGGTATTCTATCTTGTTCATTCTTCGTACGTGCCCAACCATCGAAGTCTTTCTTTTCCTTTTTTTATTTCGAAACTTTCCACTCCTAGTTTGTTTCTTTTTGTTTTGCTCCGTCCCTTGTCTATTTTTTAAGGCTACAGAACTTCTTAAAATTTTTCATTTCTTCTGCTTGTATCTGATGTCTAAATTATTACCCTAATCAATCTGTACAAAAATAAATTTGTGGAAGAACAAAATAATGCAAAGGCTAATTGACAAAACAAAATTAAAATTTAAAAAAATTTAAAAAAATTTTGCATATTTTAAGCTAAAATTACCAATTGATACCCGGTTGTTCCTACTTTTTTTAAAACCGATGCCCCTCGAAAATATTAAAGCTTCGGTTTTTAGTTCTCAATTATTTACTTTTGTTTTTTAAATTTTCTGAAAGCAGAAGGATTACGATCCCTTTCCCGAGGGGCGACCCCCAAACGGTGGCGGAGAAAGAGGTGAAATCGTCAAAAGAGACCCGCATGATCATATACCAGAACGACGATCCTTTGCAAAAGGTGGGTCCAATAGTTGTTGCTCCTTCTTTCGGACGGTGATGAATTTTTTATTTACTCGAATTTTTTGCATTTCATAGGCTTTAAAAAATTCACAGTTTGTACCCATATAATGCAAGTTTTCTCTTAATATCAACCCGAAAGATTAGTAATTACTGTGCACGGTAAAAGGGTAAAAGCTAGGGTACCCACTTTAAATATTTTCTAAAAATTTAAGTTTTAACAAATTTAGTAGGGGGTAACATTTAAAAATGGTCCTTGCCTTTATTCTAATTTCTAATAAAAATGGATGGGGTTTTTTCAAAGTTCAATTTCTGAAAACCCCTGCATCCCCAAAAAATAGGGGCCCAGGCCTGTCTATGATTACCCTTTGATTTATTTGGTAGGGACTGGTACCATTTTATGCCTAATGTGCTACATCAGTTTTTAGGGAAAATTTCTCTCGGAAGTATTTTTTTAAAAACCGGTCATTTGTTAACTTACCTCCTTCCCTTTTAAATTTTTACCAAATTTAGCCCTTCTTAGCAAGGTTATTTTTGACAGACAAAAGGTTTCAATTTTAAAATAGCCCCACCTGTAAACCCTCTTTAAAATGGGATCTGCCTACTACTTGCGTGGGATTTTGATGGTTGATATCTTTTAATTGCCCTTTTTCTTTAAATTTTAATATAAGTCTAGCATAAAATTCCTATGTTGTAGCTAGTTTGTATCATTATACAATTTATTTTTATGTGACAGTGTTTGTTGAAGAACTGAAAATTTTTTTGTTGACCGTTAAATCGGGTTTGCCACAGCTAGTAATTTTTTGGGCCTTGCTTGCATCTCCTTAAGTTTAAAGAATTTCATTTGATTTAAAAATAATGAAAACAAATTTTCAAATGCACCCCATTATCATCAACTCCACTTTGTATGGTGGGGTGTGAGTGATCAAATACACAACGTTGGCAAAAAGAAAAAAATCTTCTTTTCCCTATGCGCGCCCACAAAATTTTATTATTCTTGTGGTAAAATACTTGCTTTGTTCTACATGTTTCCCTTGTACCTTTACAAAAACTGCGGTCCTCGGCCTAAAACCTGTGTACTTCCAGATAAAATTTATTTTTAAAAAATTTAAACTTGAAGCCCTTAATTCGCTACCGGGAACAAAGTTCTTTTTTATTAAACCCATTTAAAGAAAAATGAAAAGAGTTAGGCCCCGGTTTAAACTTTTAAAGTCCTTGGGAAAAACTGGCCCTCACCCCCCAGAGATGAACTTCAAAAATGTATCATTGTAATTTGTAACATTAAACACATAATTGCTGGCATGGGTCCACTTGTCGACTTTTAAGTATGGATGGTAGGTCTGCCACCCATCGGCCTCCCATAATTTTATACAAAGTATGATGTTATGTAAACTTTATATTAAAATTTTAAACTACGTACTATTTATTTTCGTTTAACTAGGTAGGCGGAGGCCTATATAAATTATGGAATCCTGTTCTACCTCAAACATTTTTGTAACTGGGGAGACCTAATGAAAAAATGTAGACCCACCTACAGTCCTCACACTTATTTATTTACCCCCAAGAAATTGGTGATGTTCACCCGGGCTCACCCCCTGACCCAACATGCTGGAACCGATTTTTATTATTATTTTTATTATTTTTATTTTTATTATTATTATTATTCCCATTCCTACCTTGTATTCATGTACCCTACTTATTTGGCTAATATGAGACGTTAAGCAATACACAATCAATCACTTATTTGGCCTAGGCTATACCTACATAATGTTACGATGAAATCATTTTTAAGGATTCTTCTGCTTTATGAATAGTTATGTAATGGACATGGCAATTGTTATAAAAATTTTACCTATAGAGAGATTGAACCTAAAATCTCTGGTTCTACTTACCAATGCTCTTGCGTCTTGCCACACAAGCTATATTGGATAGAAATTGGACAGAAACAGAACACACTATTTATTCTTGCTATTTATTTACTATAATACTGGTAGTACTGGTACAAGGTGTTATATGTATTACTTAGCAATCACTCCAATTGATATTGATATTGATATTGATATTGATATTTATTAGCCATCTGTTGAGCACTCTTGCCAACACAAGTAGGGCCTACATACATGGTAGGCAAGTACGTTCAGCTATGGTTTGTTGTGGCCCTTATAGTTGAAGTAGTAGCTCCAGAGAATCTGTATGTAGAGCCAGAGGTTCTGGCTAAATGAAGAGAACTGAAAGAACAATAGGTAGAGGTAATGAGAAATGGTGATATAAAAACCCAAATTTCGTTTTAAAAAACCCAAATTTCGCGTTTTTTGCGATTTCAAAAAAATTGTCAAAAACGTTACTAAAAAATAAAAAAATCACTAAAAAAAATTGTACGCACTGTTATTTTGGTATACTATTTTCGCGGAAGCCGTGATACGCGCCGTTATTTTGGAGGTATATTTCCGTGAAGCCCGTGACGTCACGGTACCCCGCCTACCGCGCGCGTAATATTCGGTCTGGACCGGCACCTCCACCAAAACTGGACCGGCACCACCACATCACTTTACATTTTGCACACTAAAAGGTCCAATTTCGCGATTTAATTCGCGTTTTGACCAGTTTGATGTAAGTTCGATCGTTATTTCGCGCTATACACGAATTTCGCGAAATTCGCGTTTTCAAAATGTGTTTTTTTCCATCACTAAATGATGTAATTCGTCGACAATATTACATTTTAGGCAATAAAAAGGACATTTAAAAAAATTCGCGAATTTCGTTATCACCATTTTTCACTACCTCTAACAATAGGATATATTTTTTTCTCTTCTAGGCCCATTAGAAAATTCACTTGTAAGAATTATGCATGTACGGTTCAGTTTAAATCAAAAAGAGAAAGCAATTACGTATTGGCCCGAATATAGTACGGTCTCGCATATAATACGGGTAGTGATTTTGAGAAGAGAAAACGAGAAAAAATACAAAAAATACAAAAATAATGAAGCTGGCAAAATAAAAATAAAGTTTTAAAATGTGTTATAAGTTGATATTATACCTTAGTTTGGTGAGTATTTTTCTTAGGCCTAGGCCTAGACCCAAGCAAAAGTGTGAGCCTAGAGCTTAAGCCTAGGCCTAGCCCAAACATCACATCGACTAGGCTAGGCCTAGGCCTACTCTAGCCCTAGCCCTAGCCTAGGCCTAGGCCCTCGCAAGTCTACAGCCTAGGACCTACGCGTGTTAAAAGTAGGCCAAGGCTGCGTGCTAACGGCAAATTTTATTATCCAATTCCGAAACTTCATTTTTTTCACTGATTCTTCTTTTGTGATAACGCTTACCACGTAATTTATTACAATAAACAAAAACAGGACTTGGATGCGAGGACAGGGAGACGTGAATTTCTACACGGCGTCGAAAATAAACATCCCTTTTTGGTTTTCTTGCGACTATATCACTGATTTCCGATCAACTATCCTGAAGAAAGAATGTGGAGAATATTTCATTTGAACACTTTTTTACATTTTAAACTCGTAGTTGGCGTGGTTTGACACTTTTGATGTTTCAGTTTCTTCCATCCAGCTTCCATCTTTGCTAGAGTAGGAACTTTGAATGACCATTTGACACTGTTCGGTGGTCATTTTTCATGTGAACCACTTGAACAAAATTGGAGGTCTAAATGAAAATGTACTTTTAAAAAAATTAATGAATTATACACGGTGCATTATTAAATGAAAATACTAAATTATTGTTTACAAGTTTAATTTAATGTAATCTGGACGATCAAATTCATTGAAAGGAATAAAATAACAAACAAATGTCAAGTCATTATTCGTTTTCACAGTTGACAACAATGGTTTTATTTTATTGACCAATGAGCGATCTTCCCAATTAGTGGGTTTTGTAAACTAATCCCGTGTGCAATTTTGTGATAGAGTATTGAGAGTGGTATCATTTTTTTCCTTGTGAAGTACTGATTCAGAAAAGTTATGGTGGGGATCTGGGACCCGCGACTGGAAGGGGTGAGGGGTGGGGGTTAAAATGTCGAAATTTCGTAAATATAATCAAACATTTTTCTAATTTTTTCGACAATTCTAAATTGTTTAAATTATTTTTAGTTTTTAAACACTAAATTTAACTTATATATTTCAATAAATCATTAAATTGACCGCCATATTGGATTCAAAATGGCGGAAATAATTATTTCTTAAAATTCCGCACATAGTCGTGTGGGATATCAGAGTAAAGGTATTTAACGTCTCAATATGGATAAGAGAACTGTTTAATGGTCATGGTTATCACTAAAAGTACCAATATCGACATTGATTTGACTTGTAGACCAGTGTCCAACCGATTTCTTCAAAATACACATGAATTTTATGTTGCCATTGCCAATATTTTAGTGATTTTTTTACTGCAGAGTACAAATGTATGACATGGAATTATGATAAAGTAAAATTAATGACATTTAACAAAATTTAAGTTCAATATATTTTTTCAATATATTTCAATACATTTTGATTTAGCACAAGAACATCGTACTATATTCAACAGTTCTTCAGGCCCGCAAGGGACATCACACATTACTGGCTCATACGATTTATCATCATCTATAGTCCATCCAAAGTCTGTTACTAATGGTATACGAGGGTTTGCAACATGCCAAATCAACTACCAAATCATTGCTTGATAATGAGCTCTTCTGATAGCTGGGCGTAGTGCAGCTTGAGTCGGTGGCATATTTGTGCCTTATACTTGCTTTTTCGTAAAAAAAACAAACAACCAACATAAATACCATTGTTTCTCACGTAGAGTATTTATTTTGGGCACTCGCAAGTACACAGTGCATATGTATTCTTCAAGGACTCGATACGTTTCTTCTCCAATAATTGTTTGTGTTCCACCTAGTGATGCAAGGGCTTCCAGGACATTGTCATCAGCACCTACAAACCTGTTCCAGAAACTGGTCTTAGATTTACCAGAAAATGAACCAGTAATGTCAGCTCCAGAAAGAGAATGCATTCCGAGTAAAGCAACAACTCGTTTTTGTCCCAATGCTTCAGAAATTTTCGTATTGAAATTCGACGTGGTTCAAGCTCTGTTAAAACCAATTAAGAATGTTTCTGGAGTTGTGAATATCGATGTGTTTAGCCAACACTAGAACGTCAGTGTCAGGAGTGAAGATAGTCAAGGACTGAGTCCTCTCTTCGCTTGCATGAAGTGCATGGAGAATGATTTTCGTGTCGGCCTCTGATAAATGCTTTGACATGAAGTTTAGTGGCTTTTGCAATGTTGCGGTAAGAAACAACACATTTTCATTCAAGTCTGTAGCCATTTTTAATATACTTTTACTCAACAATTCTGTAATCGAATCTTTATTTTTGAAATGGGGCATAAGTTTGTTTAGAAGGACCGATTTTATTATTGTGTGAGGTTCTATTTTGTATTGAATAAGGGGCTTTCCCAGCTGCTGTTTGTTTCTTGTGATTTTTTTTAGTGATTTCTCAACATACGTATCAAATACAACATGGACCACTGAGAAACTCCCATACTTTGAAAAGACTTTCTTACAAAACTGATCTGCCAAATCTGAAATTGTCCTGGTGTCCTTTGCAAGCTTTAATGCGTGTATTTCTGCCATTCCATCTACAATCCCAACTGATATTTCAGAGTTGGGATTATCATTTGGATTTGGAGATTCTGTATCGTCAGCTTGCAGTTATTTGGATGCGTGGTCTTCCAAATGATGTGTTAGCTTCCTTTTGACTGAACGTGGTTCATGGTCCATTCATTTCCAAACATACTGCATGGATCAGCAGATAGCTTGTATTTACCAATTTATTCTTTTAGATTTATTTTTGGCAGAGAATGACATAGAACAACAAGACGATTGAAAAGCTTCCTGTCTTCTTTTAAGTAAACAACACACTGTTAAGTTTTTACTTTTACTTTCTTTGTCATAGTCTTACACAGTCTCAACTTGTTTTGTGGAACTGTATCCCACAAATTAACAGTCATCAATGATACGTTCACGAACAAATTTCTGATAGTGCGCTAGGCCAAGGGCACTTCATGCAAAACCGAAAGAGAGACTCAGTCCTTGACTATCTTCACTCCTGACACTGACGTTCTAGTGTTGGCTAAAACACATCGATATTCACAACTCCAGAAACATTCTTATCTGGTTTAACAGAGCTTGAACCACGTCGAATTTCAATACAAAAATTTCGGAAGCATTGGGACAAAAACGAGTTGTTGCTTTACTCGGAATGCATTCTCTTTCTGGAGCTGACATTACTGGTTCATTTTCTGGTAAATCTAAGACCAGTTTCTGGAACAGGTTTGTAGGTGCTGATGACAATGTCCTGGAAGCCCTTGCATCACTAGGTGGAACACAAACAATTATTGGAGAAGAAACGTATCGAGTCCTTGAAGAATACATATGCTCTGTGTACTTGCGAGTGCCCAAAATAAATACTCTGCGTGAGAAACTATGGTGTTTATGTTGGTTGTTTGTTTTTTTTTTACGAAAAAGCAAGTATAAGGCACAAATATGCCACCGACTCAAGCTGCACTACGCCCAGCTATCAGAAGAGATCATTATCAAGCATTGATTTGGTAGCAATCGCATGTTGCAAACCCTCGTATACCATTAGTAACAGACTTGGGATGGACTATAGATGATGATAAATCGTATGAGCCAGTAATGTGTGACATCCCTTGCGGGTCTGAAGAACTGTTGAATATAGTACGATGTTCTTGTGCTAAATCAAAATGTATTGAAAATTGAAAAAATATATTGAACTTAAATTTTGTTAAATGTCATTAATTTTACTTTATCATAATGCCATGTCATACATTTGTACTCTGCAGTAAAAAAATCACTAAAATATTGGCAATGGCAACATAAAATTCATGTATATTTTGAAGAAATCGATAGGACACTGGTCTACAAGTCAAATCAATGTCGATATTGGTACTTTGAGTGATAACCATGACCATTAAACAGTTCTCTTATCCATATTGAGACGTTAAATGCCTTTAATCTGATATCCCACACGACTATGTGCGGAATTTTAAGAAATAACTATTTCCGCCATTTTGAATCCAATATGGTGGTCAATTTAATGATTTATTGAAATATATAAGTTAAATATAGTGTTTAAAAGCTAAAAATAATTAAAACAATTTAGAATTGTCGAAAAAATGAGAAAAATATTTGATTATATTTACAAAATTTCGACATTTTAACCCCCACCCCTCACCCCTTCCAGTCGCGGGTCCCAGATCCCCACCATCACTTTTCTGAATCAGTACTTCACAAGGAAAAAAATGATACCACTCTCAATACTCTATCACAAAATTGCACACGGGACCCACAAATATCATGATAAGAGAACCCACTAAATACCACTTTCATACAATCAGCTAAAATATTACTAAAGACCTGTCGTCTGCACAGCACAGATAGACCCCAATAGAGTGAATAGACTCTAGCCTACGTCGTCTGCTTTAATCTTGTTTCTGACTATAATGTCTTTACTTCGTTGCTCTTCTGAGTTCTGGGCTTGACTAATTATTAATTAACTAGGAAAACGCTTAAGTCCCGCCGCGTTGATGGATGAGCTTTTTTTTTTTTTTTATTTATTATCATGCATATTACAACAGAGTACAAATACTCCACAAGTGCAAATCATAGCATAGCCTAATGGATAGAAAACATAAACGAATTGACATTAAAATATACAATATACATAAAATAATACATGTAACTCTTTAAAATATTTGAAATTATCAATTTAAATGTGAAACTATCAAAATTATTAACAATTAAAATTAATAACAGATATTCTTGAAAGAAAAGAAATGAAAAATGCATATTAAAGAAGAGACTAATGGAAATAAGCTAGTGAGTAAATTATAATGTTAATATCCTAAAGCTTGAGTGATCACAGATTTAAATTTAAAAATATTTTGTGAGTAGAGATCAATGTCTGTTCCTTCAAGAGGTTTTAACATATTAAATGAATGCTGCAATCTGTTGATGCATGAATTTTTATGGAGGTCGAGATGACTTAGAGCTGGTTGAAAAGTTTTATGATGGCGTGTATGTTTGGGAGGTATATGAAAATTTAATTTGCCTAGAATTGAACTAGTGTTTGTTAAATTATTTACAATTTTGTAAAGGTAAACCATGTCAGAATAGTTCCTTCGGTTTTCTAACGTCATTAGGTTAGCATCTTTACAAAGTTGTGCATAATCTACTCTATGATACCGAATGTTACATTTTATGCATTGATGTTTTATGAAACACTGTTGGACCATTTCTACATTATGAATTTTGGTGATTTGATATGGGTTCCAAATAGAGCTAGCATAATCTAAATGAGGCCTAACAAGAGAGAGGTACAACTTCCGCATTGTGGTTTTGGAGAATTCTTTAGAGCAGTTTCGTCTTAAGAAACCAAGCAACCTAAATGATTTTGGAATAACGTTAGAAAGGTGATTCTGAAAATGATTAGATCATGAGATATGATGACACCTAAATCCTTGACTTTAGTGACTCTTTCCAAAATCTGATCATTGAGAGTGTAGATATGAAATTTAACATGTTTCGTTTTTGTAGTAAACGTAATGACTGCACATTTAGATACATTAAGATTAAAGCTTCCATGTTCTGCACCACTCTGCAAGCGCGTCCAGATCTGACTGTAGGCAGGCCCGGTCGGCATCTCTTCGTATTGGACGATATATCTTAAGATCATCAGCAAACATTAAACAGCTCGATGACATTAAAACAAGACGGTATGTCATTCACAAACAGGGTAAAGAGTAGTGGACCCAAAATTGAACCTTGCGGCACTCCAGATGTTACGCTTCAGAAGATGATCTTGTTGTATCAATGACAACTGACTGAGTTCGTCCAGTAAGGTAGCTTTCAAGTAATTGATGAATTTTACCGGTAATTCCATAGGATTTTAATTTAAATAGGAGAAGATCGTGATCAACACTGTCAAAAGCTTTACTGAAGTCCGTTAAACAGCATCAACTTGAACACCTGAGTTTAAGGACGTTGCAATATCGTGGGTGAATTCAGCAAGATTAGTAACCGTTGATTTCCTTTTCACAAATCCATGCTGACTTGGTGATATGTAGTCTGCCACGTGATTATTTAATCTTTTAGAGATGAGACCTTCAAAAACTTTTGAAAATATGGCTAATAACGAAATAGGCCGATAATTAGTCACTGAGTTTTTTCTTCCTTTCTTAAGAACGGGTGTAACGTTAGCATGTTTCCATCGAGAGGGATAAGTTCCTTCATTTAAAGCACAGTTAAATATTTTTGACAGTGGAATAGATAATGCATTTCTACAATGTTTTATCACATTTACCGGTATTTGATCTGGCCCAGGCGATTTGTCATTGACAAATTTGCCAAGGCTATCTTCCACTTCTTCACAAAAAAACATTGAAACTGGACAGTTCACTGTCAATCTGATCAGAGAGATTAGGTAGAACCACATTTCCTTGTGATTTCGGAGTGAAAGTTGTTTTAAAAAACTCCGAAAAAAGGTGGCAGCACGATTCAACACTTTTCGCAGTAATACCATTATATTTCACTTCAGTAGGTATCCTTCTTGATCTAGTTTTTCTCTTGACAAAGCTCCACAATAATTTGGGGTTTTCTGGAATTTTGCTTCAATGTTGTGAAGGTATTGACGATATTTCATGTTTTTTAGTTGCTTGAAGTTAGTTCTATAATTTTGATGATCGACTTTATGACAATCCAAACCGGTTCTTTTGAACATTTGATGAGCTCTGTTCTTGAGTTTAATGCCGCAAGAACATGTTTATCATACCACACTGGATATTTATTGTTGTTGACTTTAGTCACCGGCACTGTTTTGGCTATTGTTGTGTTCAAAAGATTATAGAATAAGTCACACTTGTCGTTCACATCTGTCAATATGTCCATTCTATCCCAGTCACACTCATTGAGATTATCACGAAGTTTATTTAAGTCAGCCTTCCTCCAGTTATATGTCTCACGTCCTGATGGTTTGTCGTTCAATTTCATATGTGGGAAAACAAGACGACACAAAAATGGCAAATGATCAGAAATAACTGCTGGTTCAACGTTTGTGACGGTAACCTCGGCGTCCGGATTATTAACAAATAATAGATCAAGGAAGTGGTTATTACTGGTGGGAAAAGAGACTTTTTGTGATAGGTTGACTTCACTTATAAATTCAATGAACATCTGGTTCATTACAGAGTTTCTGTTGGTAATCGGGTCCAGGTCAGTTGAGTCATCTTGATGTTTAGACTTCCAAGTAATATCTGGTAAATTAAAGTCACCACACAACATTATATTGTCCGTATGTCGAAGTGTTAATTCCAATTTCAAAACGTTGTCCCTAACCTTTTCAATGAGCAATGGTGTTGCCTTAGGGATATAAACACACCCTACATATAGACTGGATTTCAGGTTCGTTTTTATTTCAACCCACATCATTTCTAAGTCAGCCGTTTCAAACTCCTCCCGTCGATTAGAAGTCACTTTTGTGCTGACAGCAATAAGAACTCCCCCCCTTTCCTTTTACCTGCACTTGGAATGCGGTCTTTTCTATGCACCTCATATTGACTGTTGACCTCTACTGTTTTACTTTATTATTAACGATATAAACAGGTGGTGTAAAGTATGTGTCCTAAATATGTATGCTGATGATATGGTTAAATATATATAAAGTTGGATATGATTTGGTGGAATTATTTAGAATAATGAATGAGGAACTTGTAAGATTAACTAGATGGCTTAATTGAATAAGCTGAAACTGAATGTTAATAAATCAAAAGGTATGTTAATAATAATGGAAAGGTGAATAATAGTAAAGGTACTGAAAGTAACCTGACACTGAGAGTCGAAAATGAGAGATTGAAGTAGTTAAAGAGTTTAAATATTTAGGTATATTAATAGATGAAAACTAGATTTTTAAGGCGCATGTAAATTACATAGTTAAAAAAATAGGTAAAAAATAGGTTATATGGAAGAATAGGGGGCAAACTTTCAAGCTGGACGAGAAATATGGTTTATAAGAGCATAATTAAGCCGCATTTTGAATTCGGTGCTACTATATTGTACCAAGTTTATAAAAATGATGTTGAAAGGTTAAGGTGTTGCAGAATAAGGCTATGAGATGTATCATTAGATGTGGAAGGGAAACACCTGTAAAGAGTATGCTTAATACTTTGGAATGGTTGAGTGTGAAGGAAAATATATTATTGTTAGGTAGTATTAGTTTTCATATATAAGTTAAAAAAGGAATGATGCAAATTACATGGAGGACAAGATGACTGATGTGAGTAAGGTACATAATGTAAATACTAGGGGAGCAGAAGAAGGAAAATCATGGGGGTCAAATTGTAAAAGTAAAAAATGGCTAGGCTCAGTCTTTAACAATGGTGTTTAAAGGAATTCGATATGTTACCCAGGGAAATCAAAGAAATAAATAGTTTGGGCATGTTTAAAAGTAAATGTAAAAAATGGATTAAATTACAAGATTTATAGAATATGTAAGGTAAAAAAGGATTTTAGAAAGGCCTAAGTATTAATAAAGTAGTGCTAAGTAGGTTGAACATATGGAAAATGAAGTATGCATTGTTAGGTAGCTGAGTAGTAGGGCTAAATAAATATTATGTAAAATCCTAGTATGATAGTGTAATGTTAATTTTAAAGTGTTTTCAAATTGTTAGTTGTAATTGATGTTGTGTAGTATTTGTATGCTATAAATGTGATGTTAAGATGTAACGAAATGGCTAGAATGAGCCAGAAATAAAGAAATACAATACAATACAATACAATCTAGGACTTCATTTTCATAAATATGTTCGTGCAGCCATGATTCAGTTATACAAATGATATCACATTCATTGTTGTCCGCAAAAAACATGTTAAACTCACTAAGTTTATCAGTACCTGAAATACTTCTGGCATTCATGTAATAAACAGTCAAATCATTTTCAGCTTTTTGCTGATTGACTGTAGGACCTGGGTTCACGTGAATATCACCACATAAAGCTAGTAACAGTGCAATTGCAGGAATTAATCCACGAATTTTAAGATTATAGGATGAGACTAAAGTACATCTCTTAACTTTGCTCATACCAGTGGATGAATTTGAGCAGCTCGCATAGTTAATCCTCTGTCGCATCCCCATGACTAAGATTTGCAGCACACCATGTGAAACTTGAGATGACACATTTTTCAGATACAATAGACCTTACCTTAGAGGTCAAAACGTATTTTTCATGACCCATGAACAAAGAATCGTCATTGTTATTTAGTTGGTGATTCAGGACCAATTAAAAAATCCTCTCAGTATAACGAACATGAATAAAGCCCGAAATAACACTGAATGACTAGCAGTCTTCATCTTGCACTTGGATGTAAACAAACCAAATTCTATCTTTACTACCTTTAAGTTCTTTGATCATCAAACAAAACAAGATGTCGTTGAATCTTCTCCTGTTTAATGTTTGTCAGTTCAACTTTTTTGTAAAATACTAGATATTAAAATGTAATTTACTCACCAACTACGAGAAATAAACTTTAGATAACGATAACACTGTATAATCAGGGTTCACAAAACATTTCTAGATATAAATCAACACTGAAAATTACTCCGATATACAAATAATGAATAGAAATCACGGAACCTCATACATTTGGACTAGTCCATAAAAGTCACCGCTTGTGTCATGCATTGAGATGCCATGTGTTACGCGGATTTTCTGTTGTTCTGTGAAAAAATCATTACTAAGTCGAAGATTTTTTTTAATTAAATTAAATTATGTAAAAAATTAACTTAATTTTTATAATTAAATTAAATAAAATAAAAAATTAACTTAATTGTTTTAATTAATCGTAATTTTTTAAAAGAAAAAATCATAAAATTGCAATTTGCATAAGAAAAAATTTATTCGATTGCGCTCAAATTTAACACGAATATATTAATTCATGAAATTAAGGTTCTGTAAAAAAATCATTACAATAGGATAAAGCATGTAGGTGTTATAAGTCAAAGAAATTTTTAAAAATAAAAAATAAATAGTAAAATTGCGTTTTTTATGTGAAAAAATTTCCCGATTGCGCTCAAAAAACGTGGCAGTTCTAAGTTCAGAGATTTCAAAGGTCTCCATAAAATTTCATTGCAATCAGAGTATCGGTTTAGCCGGAATCGTGTTAACAAACACACAAAAATACAGAAAAAAAATAAAATAAATAAATTCCGGATTTTTTTCTCCAGTGTAGTGAAATGGAATCTTCGCTTCACTCGCTACGCTCATCTATCCTTGCCCTAGGGCCTAGTTCAATTTTATGCAAAAATAGAATTGTGTTGATTTATGGCGTTTTCCATTGGCCGCACTCAGTTCGCACTAGTGCGCACTAGATTGCCACTTGTCTTTTCATTTGTTCAGTTTTGTAATGTTATTCAAGTGGAGGTTGACAACAATGACATGTGTGCACTCGCCGAGTGCATGCCAATGGAAAACGCCATAAAATAAAATAACAATAATATAAGACAAAGAATTTTAATATCCAAAACAACTCAGTGACAAAACATAACACGCAATGACAGTATCCTAATGAAACATAACCTCAAACATTTGGAATGGTTTGTTGACATACACCTAGTTCGTCACCTCGCCACAAGCACGCATCGCACGGAGTAGAAAAATGATGCTAGCAATTTTATTTTTCCTGTGTTGGTTATGCCGATTTAAACAAATGCAACTTTGAAGGTCGTTCAATCTAGGCTGAATCCTACTCTAGCGTCTCTGAAGGTCAAACTCGCCATCACCCAGCGTTGCGATTGGAGGAAACGCGTTTGCCATAGAGGGCGCTAGTGAGCGTACGCGTGGCGCGCTCTGTCGGCCATCGTTGGAACTCGTTGTAGGGCGCGGGATATTTAAACGGGTTGAAATAGCATTGGAAATGTCTAGTCCGCGCATATAATACGAGTGCGAATTTGGAGGAATTTTTTTCGGATAAAAACCCCGTACTATATTCGGGCCAATACGGTAATAGGTAGTTGTTTTGTATTTCCCTAAAAACGAGTAATTTTTAATTAATATACTCAAATGTTCAAAGTCAGCTGTGTTTAACGTTTAAATTATCCCCCCTACCTATGACCCTATAATGATTTTGCAAGACTGTAATCCCTTTTAATGTACGTCCCTACATAGGTAGTCGGCTATCGTTCTTAATGCACATGTGTGGCAATTTTTCACTAGTATAAAATTTATTTTAAGTGGGGCTGGGCTATGACTTTCATTCAATTATCGATAACGGGAAAAAATTTCGATATGATTCGATATATCGAAATGAAATTTTTTTTGTAAAAAAAAAATTCAAAAAAAATTTTTTTTCTTTTTTTTGTAGTGTTATTTTTCAAAATTTTGGGGGAAAATAGGGTTGATGGGGTGTCCCCAAGACCTTTTTACGTCTCACAATTGCGTTTTTGACCCGCACCTCCACAAATGCCTCCGGGGGTAATTTAATTTAGACACCTACCCGGCACCTCCCCCAAATTTTTGAAATTTGAAATTTTTGGGGAAAATTTTGATTTTTCGATATGAAATCAAATATCGATTCGAAATTTTTTCCAACTATCGATTCATATCGAAATACGATTTTTTTGCCCAGCCTATTTTTAAGTTTATACAACTGACAATTCGATTACCATACCCCTTGTTAAAGCTTTTTGCAATTTTTTTAACTCTTTTTTTCGTCATGGTACAGGCTTCGTTTTTTACTTTTTAAAGCACAATATTTTTAAATTTTTAGGTGGCACTGGACAATGGTGAACCTAAAACTATTATGGACAGGAAACTACCTGGGCCAGTGGTATTGGGGTTATCTATTGGGTCCTTGAAAACGATTTCATCCTACAAACTTAGGCCTGTCCCAAAATTTTTTCCCTTTTAAAACAGTATTTTTTATTAGCCTGGGCCTACATAGTTTTTCAATTCCCCCTTTTTTTGCTGTATTTGTTGTTTTTCTGAGCAAAGATCCACCCGGGGGCCCTTGTTTTACCCCGGGGGGTTTGTGTAGGGCGGGTGAGGACGGGGGGGAAGGGGGGAAGAAAGAGGCACCTTTATTAATCGTCTCCCATTCTTTCTCCGAAATTCCTCAGTTCTTTGGACTAAGAAGACGACCTATTGACAGACTGTTATCTCTCATCCCATTGGACGGGGTTTCGTTCAGAAAGTTGGATTTTCTACGGGGGCATTGATAAAATATGGTCGACATAAACTGTTGTCCCGGCTTATTTTGTAGGGGCATATTACGTATCTTTTTTCAACAATCTTGTTTTTCCCCTCTTACTTCTTGGTTTTTTAAAATTGAGTCTATGTACTTCACAAATTATTTTGAAAGGTGTACCCTGCCCATTTAAAATTACATTTTTTTGCCCTGTTTTAAATTTTTTTTAAGCACTAGATTTACCTACAATATTTGTTGTGGTGTTTGGGTTTTTCCTTGTTTTTGGGAATGTGTTTTTTTTGGCGGGAAAAACCCATTACTTCCCTTTTAAATTTAAAAATTTTTTAAATAATTTTTTGAGTCGTTACACTTGTGTCAATAGTAAACATTAAAACAACAGAATTTTTTATGACTGTTTTTTTTGCGGGTTCGGTAGTTACATTACAAAAAAGTCATTCAACGGTGCTAGTACAAATTTTTAAACTTAGCTCGGGTTTTGTTGAGTTAGAATCAAAAATATTGTCTATGCACCGGTAGGTATATAGATAGAATACAACATTGATAATATTTTTTTTTTTTTAACTTGGGCCCCATGGTGGGGTGGGTAAACCTCCAAGTATATCAAGTTTAACTCATTCTAGAAACGGTAGGTATTACAATTCAATTCCACCCAACAATATTTAACTACTAGTTTAAAATTTACTTTCCAAGTAGGCCTAATACTTACAGGGAAGGCTTCAACCAAAATAAAATACCTTTGTTTTTTAAAATACTTTTTTTTTTTTGGGTGCCGGGGGAATTGTGCAACAAAGTAAGGAAAATAGAATTACTCAAGGCGTGTGCCAGGCCCACCCCCCAAATGTAAAAAATTCATTTTTAAATGCCCATGCCAATTTAATTTTTTTCCCAAGACAAAAAAATAATTTGGTGGCCTATAGACTTAATAAACCCAAACTGGTTTAAATTTTAAAATTTAGTCCCTCCTCAGCTACCAAAAAATAAAAAATTAAAAACGTTTGGCTTTTTTTAAAAAACCCATTCCCAGGGGCTACTGGTATCGCCGTCCGAGTCGCGACCCTCTCAAATGTGTGTGCCGTGTGTGTGGAACTTACAGAAGCTTACAAAATCCCCCCAGATCTTTCTGGGTCCTAAGTGATGTCTGTGGTGGGCCGGCTTCAGTCGGGGGCCAAAGACCGAGCCGTACTATTCCGGGGCATTCACGTTCACTCAAAGACATAAAATTTTTTTTACTTTTATCACAGAACATATTTATATTGTTATTATTGCTTATTAAATATATAAAACCTTTTGATTAATCCAACAACATAATATAGACCATTTTCAGAATTAACTGGGGATGCAAGCTCATTTGCAAAGCATCATGAATTTTTTAAAAAAAAGGGGAAATTTTTAATTTATATCTAAATGCCCATATGCTTTGGTTTGTGGTCTGCCTGAAATTTTTGGGAAAAGTGGAAATGCATTTCCCTCCAACCCCAAAAAGGCTTTTTAGTGTGTAAATGCCCTTTCCCCCCAAAATGCTTTGCACGCGCGATATATAGGCGCTGGTGATTTTAAAAATCTTCTTTTGATTTTGTCTTCAAAACAATTTTATTGTTTGTGTTTTTTTGCTAAAAATTTGGGGTGCGGTTTTGACCAAATTTTCAGTAAAATCAGAGAAAATTTCCTCTTCCCTCTTAAATGTTGGGAAGTTAAAAAAAAAAATGTCATTGTAAATCATGTGACTCATGTTATGGGGGAAAAAAACCCAAAATTCTATAGTCTTTTTTTTTAAAAATTTAACCATAAATTTTTTTTTTTAAATGGAAAACTTGTACTAATAAAAAATATTTGAACACCCAACAGCTATTATTCTTATATGTAGTTTGGAATGGGATGGATTAGTTTAGTCTGAATGAATTAAATCATACGTTTTATCTTCAGTTTAAATTTTTTTGCCCAAAAGATACCTTCTTGTACCTTAATCACTCATTATCTGTTCCCACGTTCAACTCTACGTTGGGTCGACATTGAAGACGGGCCCTTTCCATGTTCTTCTGCCCCTCCCCATTCTCTCCTTCCCACTTCCAGTCCTCCTCAGTTCCACATCTTTTCTCAAACTATCCACTATTTAATTTTTTCCCCCGTATTTAATCGCCACTCAGTCAAATTACCAAATCCTGGGTTCGTCATTAATAACAGTCTTTAAATCTTTAGTATTAGGCATTTGCATATTTTTATCTAATTATTCTTGATTGAAATTTACCCCACATTTGGATTTAGTACCTTAAATTCCACTTATTGTTAGGTTGAAAAAAGAAGCTTTTTGCATAATTTTTTTTCATGCTTTGATACGACATTGTTTCATTGTATGCACATTACATTTTTCTGTTAGGTATAGGCCCTAAATATGTTCATAATTTTAACTTGTCGGCACGAAAGACACTTTTGACCATTCTGTATCCACAATTCTAAGTTTAACCTGGTTTAACCCATTCTTGGATGCATGAAAATTTTGATGTCTTTGAGTGAACTTTGGATTTATCTATCGTAAATGTTTTCAGCAGCCTAGTTCGCAGTTTTTTTGCGTTTCTATGTGGCAAACGTCTTTAAAAAATATTTCTAAATTTTAATGTTTATTATTTATTTGTTTTTTTTTTTCAAACCAAAGGGTATGAAAAACCCAAGAAAAAGAGAACTTTTCTATGAAAGCTGTGTCATAAAATTTTACTAATTGTCTCGCTTTTTTCCAGGCGGCAAAACGCCCGATATGGGCTCGCGACCTACCAGGAGATCATGCGAGAACAACTTCTAAGAGGGGAAGAACAGAGGTCGTTTAATACATGGGGTCCAGTTGGGGCCCTTATTCTTTTTTGCCCGCATTTTTTTTTTCCTTTTTTTGGGGGGCTTGCCTAAGTGTAAAATTTTTTTACTGTAATAAGGTTTTTAGTACGTATTATCTTTTTTTCACTGTGGGGTAAGCCATCCTGAAAAGGGCTGAATAGGTTCTTTCTGGGCCCAAAAACAAAAAAAAAAAGCTACTTGTCTACATCCTAACAAACCCTTCAGACAAATTATACTGCACTTTCATTTTTTGGGCACAAATTTTAACAACCCCTTTCTTTCTACAGTTGGGGTTGATAGAAGGGGGACCAATCATCATTAAAGAAATATTCTAGTTTATAGTTTTTAAATATAAAACATATTCTAATAGTGAATGTTTTTTTAAGCCTAAACCCTTAAAGCCACTTTATCTTCCAAGGCAAACCTAATTGCAAATTTTTCAAAAATGCTTGTGGGCCTATAGTACACTGTATTTTAAAAATTTTTACCGATTGCAAAATGAACTACATTTTTGTTGTAGGCTTCACCCAATTGTAAATTTGTTTCACATAAATTGATTAATTCTACCTATTGGTTGGCATATAGGAAAATTATTAAGGTTACTAATGAATGGATAGGTTCTAGTACTTAAGTAGGGACTGGTACCCATTTCATGTTATAAAAAAGTTTAGATTGGGGAAGGGTTGAAGGTTGGGAAAGCATAGAGAACATAAAAACCCAGCCTAAGGGCTGGGGCGACAAAAATTTCACCTGCCTACTACCTCCCCACCTTTAACAATACTTTTACCAGTTATAAGTGGTTCCTTTTGGGAAGGGGCCTCGATTTTTAATTTGTA
The DNA here is from genome assembly GCA_024449915.1 of Sweltsa coloradensis. Classification (NCBI taxonomy): domain Eukaryota; kingdom Metazoa; phylum Arthropoda; class Insecta; order Plecoptera; family Chloroperlidae; genus Sweltsa; species Sweltsa coloradensis. Next base: position 36,894 of record JAMZAV010005703.1, read on the forward strand.
CCCATATATGCCTATTAATTTAAATTAGGCATTAAAGAATTTTAAACCCAAAGTTTATTATACACTATTGTACAAGACAACCTACCCCTTTTAAATTAAGTTTAAATTTTTTTGTAGTATGGCAACAAAATATTTTTCGTAAATTAAACCGGGTTATCCCCAAATTGGTCTGCATTGGTAATTTTGTTGATTAATAAATTACAAAAGACAGTAATTACACCACGTACGTACCGACTAACAAAAAATTGTGTACTGGGTCTTGAAACTTTTGTTCTTTTGTTTTCAAATTTTTTTTAATGAGAATAGTAGAAATTAAAAAGGGTTACAGGCCTACATACAATTTACTAAGTACTGATTGTCTCGTGTTTTAGTTTTAAATTCAAAATTGTGAAATCGAATCCTCAATTTCTAAAGATTCTCTAGAAATTATTATGCTGTATGAGACATCTCTCTCCCCCTGCTGTGCTGTGGTTGGCACCGTCGAGCCTGCCACCCTCGGCGGGCTCCGGTGACCTTGTTTCTCTCTCTGCTCCCCCGGTGCCAAAAAGATGATCGGCGCTCGAAGGACAACGCTCAAGGCCCTCGCAAAGAACGTCTCCCCAAGAAAACGAGGACGCTGGGACCAAACCCTCGGACGCGGGAAAGAGACCCGGCCAAAAGAAGGCGGCGGTCGGAAACCACGCCCACCAGCGTGCAAGGCTCACTCTGGGGGAAGGAGGATGTGGGTCTGTCTCCATTAGTTTTACGTCTGTTTTTTTAAATTCATTTATTAGAGCTATTATTTGTTTATCAAAAATGTAAAAGAGGCAAAAATTTAATTCAATTTAACCCATAACAGTTCAAGTAGAAATAGGAATAGGTGGGGCTTCGATAGTTGGTGATCGGTAGGGTGTTTGTTTTCGCAAGGTGCGACAAACGAATTGTGCTATTTGATATTTTTTACCAGTTTTTCTTCACATTCCACATACCACTCAGTAGCATTAAAATCTAACCGCGAAAAAAACAAATTTTGCCCTAAAAAATAATTTGAGTTTTTTTCGCAAAAAAAGAAACTTTTTGATAAAAAAAAAAGAAATTAAACCCCAAAAAACGCGTTTCCCCAATATTCCAAAATAATTTGCCTTGTTGAAATAATTTGATTTTTTTTGAAATTCTTTTTTCCTGAAAATTTAAAAGCCAGTCAATTTTTACATTCCGAGTTGTTAGCGGAAAACCCACGAGCCGACAAAAAGCAAATACGCACAGAGAGAGATAGAGCGCCTGCCGGCCATGGTTTTTGCTGACCACCCAGCGAGGGCGGGAAAAGGGAAAGGGGTGGGGGCGGTTCGGGGGGCGCGAAAAAATCATCCGGCCTGTGTAGACCGCAGTTGTGGTAACCGTTCAAACACCTCTAGTGTCGCTAAATAACTATAGCTTCATCACTAATTTAGTTTTAAAAGTACAAGTTTTTTTATATCTTTAAACCCCTAAATTCATGTTTGTCTTAAAGTGACTGATGTTCAATGTAGCCTATTTCTTTTAAAGTTTTTCTCAATTTTTTTTTTTCCCGGCATATTAATAAAATATTCTACTACAGAAGTGAGGGTTACTGCCAAAATTTTTTCAGGCTATATAATTGCTAAGTAGATTTTGAAATTGTGTTTTTTGTTTTCCAGACACTCCCGCGCAGCTTTCGTGGGATAACCCAGGGAGGGGCAAGGGGGGGGAGACACCGGGGCCATCCGGGCCAGAGCACCCGGATGTGGGAACCCCCTCCAGGCCACCGACACCCGGAAAAGAGACCCCCGGCGGAGACCCCCGACACGGGGGAGAGAAAGGGGGGGGGAGCGGGGGCTCCAGTAGGGAATCGTTGGGATGAGACCCCAACAGAGAGAGGTAGGTGGGACTTTTACCTACTAGGGGTGTGCAAGATTCCCCTCGGGGTGAGATACTGGTTCAATTTTTTATTTTTTTTATTTAAATTCTATCCTATTTGTTTTAAAAAATGTTTACAGAAGAGGGCAAATTTTCGTAAAGGTAAGGTAAAAAAAAAAATGGTTCATATATTATTTTGGTAGAGAACTGCCCTAGTCAGGGGTAAAACAGAAAAATTTTTTGTCAAAAATATTTCTGATAGTTATTGTCTAGAAAACTTTTTAATTTTCTTCAGAAAAAGTTGAGATGAAATTTTAAAAAAGGAGGCATTGCCTTTTGTACAAAATTGATTACTGTATGGGCACTGTTGCTTACAACTTGCTAAAATTTAAATTTTAATTTTAGGGATATCTTGGTAATTTCTGGAAATTTTAGGGCCCTTTGACCTACCCCTTATCCCTGTCATATAAAAGGACATATAATTTGTTGATTCTTATCAATGAAAAAGGCCCCCATTTTTTTAACTCCATTTGACAGTTTAGTTTTAATTGCACTTCATATTCCTTTTGGGCCACCTAGGCCTATACTATTGGGTTTCCATTGGATGTACTATCCCCCTCGCTTTTTAGCATGGGCTTTTTTTTAACCCGACATCACCCTGTGATATTGCAAAATTTAAAAGGTGGGGAGTACAGTAGAGCCCTGCTAAAACGGGCTAATTGTGTCCGGGTTTTGCCCGGGTTAGTGAAAAACCCCGGATTAGACGGAAAATTTTTTTTTTTTTCGCGTATTTTTTATACATTAATGGTTATGTACATTCGTACCCTTCCCCCGTCATAAATACTTCTCTTTATGGCATTAAAAGCGATTAGAACAGACCAGCTCGACCTTGTGGCTGGCTGCATACATCGAGAGAAAGAGAGTGAGCGCGATTACGACTGAGAGATATTCTCTTTATGGCCCCGTGCTCACGACCTTGTGGCTGGCTGCATGCATCGAGAGAGAGTGAGAGTGCGCCTGCGGCAGAGAGACAAGGAGAGGAAGAGCTCAAGAGATTGTGAACGTAGCATGTGTCGAGAGAAACAGCGAGAGAGCGCGTGAGGCAGAGAGAGAGAGAGAGGAGTGTACCCCTAAGCGGAGTGAATTGGAGATTGAGTTATCATTATAAAATAAACAAAACAAAGATTTGTCCCAATGAGATATGAAGTTTTATTACGTAAAAAAATAGTCGTGGCTCTTGAGTATGGGTCATCAAAGATAGCAGTACCATTCTTACTTACTGACGTGACGTTTTTACAAACACTTTTATATTTACGTCGTTTTGCCTTATCCATTGTTTAAACAATAGCACTGCACTGCACTGCGCGTAATAAAAACAAACACGAGTTACGAAACACACTACCACAGATAGGGGGTGTGACTGTTCTGAAGAATGCTGGGACAATGCACTAGCAAGGCCGTCTGTAAATGCTTGGTCATTGTAAGGGCGCGTTGGTGGCGGGGGTAGGGAGGGGAGTCAGCCGGCCGGCTAGCCTCGTCTCGCTCGAGCGGTACAGACAGCACTCAGTCAGCTGTGGGCCTGCGGCGTTCTACTTCTTCCATAATGCACGGCTAGCGTCAAGACTCAAGTACCTTTCATTTAATTATTTTTAAATATTTTTTTTCGGCCCCGCCCGAATTATCCAGAAACCCGAATAACCGGGGCCCGAATTAACGGGGCCCTACTGTATTTTATTCTTTCACTCGAACCTTTGTCTATATTTTACTTATTTATTGTTTTACATTTTAGCTTAATGGAGCCGACTATTAGTTGATGCCTAGTTTGGCCAAAGTTGTTTTTAATGTGTCTCTGGTCCAAAGTGATGGAAATAATACCGGTACTCATACATGTCCTCTTACTCCACAGAGACACCGGGTCACAGCAGTGGTTGGGCCGAGACTCCGCGCACAGACAGAACAGGAGGGGACTTGATACAAGAAACACCAACGCCGGGCGCCAGCAAAAGGAGGAGCAGGTACGTGTCGACGCTAGGTTCTTAGGGTGGGAGACAAAGTGGGAGATTCATTTTCTTGGATAGAAAGTTTAATTGTAAGGTAGTCTTCTATAAAATGAGGTGGTCATTGAACAAATATTATTACCAGTAGTAGGCCATACATTCAGAAATAATCAAATTATGCTCTGCATCAGATTCAGACATGAAGGCAAAGATGGGTAATTATAACACTCTTTAGTCTTTGCTAACACTATTAGTTTTATACAACTATTTTTAGGGATGTAGGTACAATCCAATTTTTAATTTCGAATCCCAAAATAGATTTGCAAATCCATCAAATCAATCAAAATTGGTTTACCGGTACCTCACACGGAACAAGCAACATAAAGAAATGCCATAATTTCATAGTCCCATGCTGTTTTTCATTGTTTTTACCACATTTTCAAGACTTCATGACATCTTCAGCCAATAACAACACTTCATCCATCTAGCCTTTTCTGAACGCGAAGTATTTATCTCACGCGGTAAGCCTATCTTATCTTTTGGCATTGTTCTACTTTTCAAGATAACATCGTGAGGAAACTTCTTGCTGTCTTTTAAGAGCACATTAATCATAACATTTATTGTATCCGCTGGCCTTTTAATAGACCCGTACTTCTTAGTTACCTACAAGTTCGGAGATGTGCATCGTTCACGTAATGCATATTCCTCGCCATGTGAAGCGAGATTGATGTAAATACGGCGCCCGCCTGTCTTCCGAGCCGACTAGGCACAGCTTGGGCTCGCGTGAGAGAGAGACAGAGCGCACTGCACCGTACGGTTGCGCAACGCCGGCAGGCAGCCGGCCAGCATCATCCAATCAAGAGAGAGAGAGAGAGGAGAGCAAACTCTTGTTTTTCGAATGCTACGTGCGGGAAAAACATTGCGTTTTCTTGAACAAGACGCGAACGGAAATTCTTCGTTTACGTACGCGATAGCCATGTTGTCACCATGCCATGTGGCCATGTTGTGATGGATTGCAAACTATAAAATCGACCTATCGATATATTCGCGAGTTTCTCGGGTGTTTGGTAGCGGATTCGAATTCTTTCAAATACTTCCAATTTTTGTGATTTCGGATTCGAACGACGAATCGAATTCGGATTCTAAAACTAAAAGATTTGATAATTTCGAAGCTTTGCACATCCCTAACAATTTTATATTGTGGTGTGCATTACGTATTTTTTTAACTGTTACAAATGCAGAATGTTGAATGTTTTAGTGCTGACAGACAGTAATAAGAGACAGGTTAACTCAAGACTCCTCTGTGTTATAGATGGGACGAGACTCCAGGCAGCCAAATGACCCCTGGCAGTATGACCCCCCAGACCCCTGGCACGCCTCTTGGAACGCCCCACGGTACTCCGCATGGAACACCCCACGGAACACCCTCAATGACCCCACTGATGACTCCAGGAGGAACAACACCAACCGGTCAGAAGGCAATGGCCATGGCCACACCCACACCTGGTAAGTTGCTCCTGATGGTTCCTGTTTTGGGTACGGAAGTGATAATTAAACATCAAAAGATTTTTTTTGTAGAATCAGGATGAATCACAATCGTCGCCTGTGGTAGACTTTCACAGGGAACTAAAATGTATGAAGAAATAAGTTTCTAATTTACAATAAATACAAAAAAAATCATTAGATGTGTCATGTCTGGTATCTATTCTATTGATGGTTCAAAAGTGTGAAAAAGAATGAAGGCATTAAAAATGATAGTGCCTAGGGTAGCCTCTTTTTAAAGAAATTCTTGGATATAATCTTAAAATTGTCATGTAGCCTACTAAAACAAAATATAACATAACATGTGAGAAAGTCTTCTTTTTATCTTGCATAGAAAATTAAGTTCAATATGTCAAAACTAAATGATCATTACAAAATTTATTTCTGTTCCGCTAGGCCACTTGGCGGCCATGACACCCGAGCAGCTCCAGGCCTACCGTTGGGAGCGCGAGATAGACGAACGCAACCGCCCCCTATCCGACGACGAGCTGGACAGCATGTTCCCGCCCGGCTACAAGGTTCTGGCCCCGCCCGCTGGCTACATACCCATACGTACACCTGCGCGTAAGCTTACCGCCACGCCCACGCCCATGGCTGGCACGCCCGCTGGCTTCTTCATTCAGACGGAAGATAGGAGCGCAAAGTATGTCGATAACCAGCCCAAAGGGAACCTGCCGTTCATGAAGCCAGAGGATGCACAATATTTTGACAAGCTGCTGGTGAGTAGGGGTGGAATAATGACAATTTTATGCTCAAGCTTTTTCAATTTTAAAGTGCAAAGTTTCATATGTTATGATACCATTGGAAAGTACGTTCTGGAACTGATAGACCTATAATGCCGTATTTATGCAAATATAGACCTAGACCACAGGTTTTTAAAAAGTCAAAAGGTAGGAAAGGCATTTGCACAGCTTTGCCAATATTAGGCCTATTTATGACATA